>JAULJZ010022351.1:0-15626 GCA_032270985.1 Heliamphora pulchella
TGTGAAAAAACCTACAGTCGAGAAGAAAGAGAAGAAACGGGAGACATTACCCGAGAAAATGGCAAGGAAGAGGAGACGCCTTAAACAAATCCGATTGAGTTTTGTGAAAAAACCAAAAGGGATGATGCGACGGGCCTTTTGATATGTTCTAAGTTTTGTTTAGATCTTGCTGCAACCATCAAGTGGTATGTTTAAATTCAGCAGAGTTCCATTGTAGAATTTTAACCTTTTACCATTAATGCTTCTTGTTGGTTCAGTTTTTATTGGCAGCACTAGAATTAGAAATAAAATCTAGTTGAAGGATTAAAGTTTGTGGTTCTTGCTTTGCTTCATACCATATAGGCGTATGTGCTTGAAGTTTCGACATTTTCTTAAAAGCATCCATCATTTGCTTCCACTTTTGTGCACACACATGAAGATCTAGGATTTTCTTATTGTTTCGACTATGCTTGTATTTTATTTGACGCGTTTGATTTCTTTTGGATCTATGGTGATGCTCTATGAAGCATGAATACTTTAAGATAGGAGCTGATTGAGTATCCGACATGTATTGGATTTTAAGATGATCAATTTATTTTACTAAATTAATATTTCAAATGATGTCACACGGTCACAATAATTGAATTTAAATAGAGTTTACGTGGGAACCATTGCATCAATGTTTTTTATTGTGGCACATCATTTGGGATGCTAATTTGGTAAAATAAGTTGATCATACTAGCATTATTGGTATCGGATTAGGATATGCATTTGATACGGCCGGATACATATTGAGTATGTCATATAAGTATTCGAAAACTTTTTTCAATTTTTAATACGGCTTGGATATGTGGGGATACAGAGGGATTCAGGACGTATGCAAGGGAGATACAAGGTGAATACACATGGGATACAAGAGGCTTTACTTTTACTTTTTTTTTGTTTGTATTTTTTGTCTTTTATTTTTTTATTTGTTATACTATGTTAATTCTATTATGTGATTAAGGTATGATTTATTGTTGATTGATGATTGTTTTAACATTTCATCATAATGTTCTCTTTATTTTGCATGTATTAAACGTTTGATATTAACAACAAAATTGAAAAAGCTATAATATGATTAACCCTATGAGGGTGGGAGGTTGAGGGGGTGAATAGGTAAATACTATTTAATTTACTCAATTTTTTTTAAAAAAAATTCTGTCAATACGAGCAATAAACATCCACAGATTTAGAACACAAGTTTTAATGGGAAAACCTTAAAGTATATTCCTGATATGAAAACTATGACACCAACTCACAAAAGATTTCACTATGAGTCAAAATGTACAAAATACAAGAGAAATAAGAATTACAACCATTACCAAATGTATACCTAACTCCGCCACTTGTGCTAGCTCGCTTAGCTCTTTCTTGATTTTATAGTTTTTGTGTGCTTTATTGTCTCGATTTCTATTGAACAACAGCTTCGAAATCGCTCAGGCAAAATGTATGATGGATGTATGGAATGTGATTTTGATGCAATACACAATCTAAGATATGGTTACATGCTAATGACGGAACACGGTTGATGGTTGCAACAAGTTAAAGGGATATATATTTGCCTAGGATATTGTGCACACAAGAGTCTAAAAACTGTGTTTGGGGGCTCATGCGCCTTGCGAGTGCGTTTCAACCAAAATGGAAGAAGCTCATGCTTCTGGACAAGAAGAGAAAAAGATGCTTTGGACTAGTGCTCGAGCTTCATGGGCGTCTTGCTAGAAGAAAAGAAATCTGAAATTGAGGGCTGGAGCTTGACCATTATGGCTAACCGTACTCGAGAAAGGTCTTTTACTCACACCTTCCTTAGGCTCAGTAGGTCACATTGATTTGCCATTTGAGTACTACCTGGTGGATTTCTCCTTTCTCTTGAAAGTTCTTTTCTGCTTCTGTTTGAACGGATACTTGGTCTTCGCATGATCAGACTCCATCATGTTCTGTTCTTCCACTTGTGCCATATCTCTTGACTGAAATCCTTCGTCTTCTTCCTTATACCCCACTGCCCTTCCATGGTTCTGGGTAAAATTCGTGGTATTTTTGTCCTGATGGTCTTTCTTCCCCTTGATAACATTTTCCCACACTGTATCAGAGCTCCTTTCTCCACCATTCTTGGTCCCTACCAGAATCCCCCTTTTCCCTTCTTAACTGTCAGCACCCATAGCACGTGGCTTGTTTAATTTCCCCCAACCCTTAGCCTCTTTAGTCCCCACAGCGTTCTCGTATTTGTAGTGGGCTAGCCCACCCTCATCGTTTCGGCCTCTTAGCATTAGCCCAACTCTAGTAGAAACTGGATTTTGCACTATGACCGGTATATCAATAAGGCCCTCACCCAGGACCATGTTTAACCTGAGGTCTAATCCAGAGTCTCCGGATTAACATTATGAAAAGGTTCTGAGGTCCTCTCATTTTGTTGTCAATTCACTTCCAAGTCCTTCTCCAATCGATTGGTAACATGATATTTTAAAGACTCAGTTTCCTTTCCTAGCTTGGAATCCAATTCCATGGTCATCCCCTGATTCTCTACGCACAATCCTCTCATGATCCAAATTCCCTGATTTGCTGGAAGATATTGTGAGGTAGAATGACCCTCCTTTGAAAATTTTGGGAAATTGTGCTTGCCTCTTCCACCGGCCGCCTTGATCGGAGAAGTCCTGAGCCATTGCCCATGCTGGTTGTCCTTAGTAATTTCAGCCTTTTCGTTCTGGAACTTTTTTATACAGGCTTTATTATCATGCCCTATCAGACCACAATAGTGACATACGACTCGACAACTTTCTCATACTTGAAAGCCACCCAAAAGGGATCTCCTGCCCCAAGTTTGGCTCTTTTCCCCTGGGCAGAGGTTTTAAGATGTCAACTTCCACCTTGGCTCGGATACATCTCCCTTGTGTACCATGCCTCATTTCATGGAAACTTAAGGGGGAGGTCACGTAATTGGACCCATGCACCACTTTCACATCTCTTCAAACCTAGCAAGTAATTGTTGAACAACCAAGGACCTCCATGGATTGCATTTTCCATAATGGAACTCATTGGAAAAAATAAACTGGAAAACATCTCCACTAACTGCTAAAATTTTAAAATCTTGGGGATAACCCGAGTTATCTTGATAGCTGTTTTTAGTCCAACCACAGGTTAATAGTCTTGGATGTGATCACCTTTCCCACCAAGCTTACACGACATTCTTGTTCACTTGCCGCGATTTCTGATTACGAAATAAGAACTTCCTCATCTTCATCAACAGTGAATATGAATGACTGAAGTTTTGCAGCAATGTGCTTCCTCCATCATAAACGAAGGATAATCTTACTTCCAATCTCTTTATGTCCTATAAGGTACAGCTGCATGAGGGCAAAAGTTTGTATATGCAACCCCTAGGCTCCCACTACAAAGTTTGGAATTAATTGATTTAGATAAAAAGTTAGCTTTTCTACCATTGGTTTAAATTGGACAATATTGTTCTTCTATATAGTTAATTATAACGATTATATATAATTGACATTGATAGTAAATAAGTTATTAAGTAGAAATATGTTGGGGGTGTTTGGCAAAGTTACTGCTAGTAATTTTTAACTTTTTGCTACTACTTTTGGTTGTAAACTACAATATTTTCAAAACACTTATAATTTCTACTAGGGGTGAGAATTTCTAACATGACACGTTAACATGACTCGAACCCTACACGAAGTTAGAGGGTTAGGGTTGACAATTCTGACACGAAATAAAAAAATGACACGATCTGATAACACGTTTAATAAATATGTCGGGTTAGTATTGAACCCGTGAAACTCGAAAATGACCCATCTAACATGTTTAATTTTACGTGTCAACCCAAAACACGACACAAACCTAAAACCCGTTAAAAACACACGCACATGCGTGCGCGCGGGCGCGCACACACACACACACACACATATATATTGGTTATATGCATACTCTTTACTTATATACAGGGTTATTGTTAAGTTTGTATACTAAAAATTATGTATGAAATTTTGGTATTTGATTTGATTTTTAATAAAATATATTTTTTCTTTTTAATGAGAATTTATATGAGCAATGTATGTGTTTTATTATTTATTTAATATTATGAATAAATGTTTTTTATTTTATATAATAGTTAATTTGGTGTGTAGAGTTTGATTTACACACGGAAGAATAAACTATAGGTTTTTATAAAATATAAGTTTTTAGTTTACAGTCTTAAATGGAATTAGAAACATCATCAGCACGGCTGTAACAGAGCATTTTAGTAGATCTGTCTTAATTACAAGGAACTATAATAGTCTAGACTATTATTCCGACTCATTGTGTTAGTGCACTCTGTGTGTATTGAACATGACTAAGTTGAGAAAATTAATTTTACACTGACTATAAAAATTAACTTACACTCTATGGTTATTATGAGTGCTTATATTCTTAATCCTGAAATAATTATTAGCACGTATATTTAGTATTCACTATTTTGATTAATTAAAAAATACAATCTTTTATGGGTCTATAATTCTAGTTACTTGGATAACGACATTACTTATATGGTGGATATTAATTATTGACGGCATATACGTTTCAAACATATGGATTGATGATACCCCTTTAAGGAAACTTGTAAGTTTTGATCGTGCCAAACCATGCAGGTAGATTTTATAATCTGGCATATCAAATAAGTTAAGCGAAATGTCTTAAGAAATTATGGAAGATGTTGATTAAATATAATTGTCAGTAATTTAAATTAATCAATGAGTATCTGTAATCTTAATGTGGAAGAGAATAAATAAGCATTTAATAATATGAGCTCGAATATTCGATTTTGAGAATAAGACCGAGAGTACAATTATAATTCTTTAGTGGTATGAATTGTAATTTATGTTTTTAAGAAATTACTTCTAGGTTGAAGTGAATTTTTCTAATTACACTAGAAGCCTGTGACTTATTTACTTCTTAGGTCCTTGCTGTAATTTATTTATATGTCGTTACAACCATGGCCGTCATAACGCATGTGATACACAACATTCAGTCTCCTAAGATTTTCACGTATATGTGATAACCAAAAAATGGGCAGGCAGCCAGATAGGATTTGGAACAAGAAGGATTAGAGCTCACACTCTGTTCTTGTTTCGGTATCCAGGAATATTGCAAAAGATTTAAGCATATACAAGACTGTTGGTTTGCCGCGTTGATCTTGAGACTTCAATATTTCAAGAGATGAAACGTGATCAAACTAGAGGGATTACGCATGTATAATCTCTATTCCGTCTTGTGGGTGTATCGAATTTTAATTTTTGAGGTTTAGAAAAAGATATTATTTTTTCGTATAGTTTTCCATTCGAACAACTTCCCGTCTGTCCGGATGGTTCGACACCGTACAATTTTTTTAAAAAATGTAGATCTTGTCTCGCGCAGTATTTGATTCGATTCGTATGCACTATCATTATATCTTGCAATTCCAGTCCTTTCAGTTATATGTGATTCCTTAAATATCAATAAATAAATTCTTATAAGTATATTTTTGTTATTTAAAATTAAAAGAGCTCGTAGAAGATGTTATGAAAAAAGACTATAAATGAAGATAAAACTGAATCTGTATCAATGGAATGTTCAACCAATATTGTTAATGTCTGACTGAATCCAAATCAATGGAATGCTCAACTATTATTTCTTGGTAAACTTGTTATTGTTATGCTGGGTTTTTGTAGTTAATTTTTTGTGAACTTTTTTTTCATCAATTATTTGAACTACGAAGTTTTTTTATGTATGAATTGATATTGTTTTTCTATCAAATTATTTAACTACTTTTTGCAGAATATTTGGAGCCTTTTATTTATTATAATTTATCTAATTTTATGATTGAAATATATATGAAATTAAAAATATAAATTTTTTATTAAACATGTTGTAAATAGGTTAACACGTTTACAAGCGGATAATGTTAGTGTTAGGATAGGTGGCACGTTTAGCTAAATAGATAGGGTAACCGTGTTGAGAAATTTCTGATACAAATCCGATATGATACGATGCGAACACGACACGACATGATGCCCACCCCTAATTTCTACCATTTATAATTATTTTTCTTTTTCTATTTTAGCTATTATCTATAAGTTACAAGTTTCAGTAATACCAAACACCACCATTGTCTTTTTGAATGGGACATGGGATTTGAATAGAATGAGAATTTGGTGTTTGATTTTACTTTTAGCTTTTTTGCTTTTTTTGTTGAGCCAAGTATGGGAATTTGGTGTTTCCTTTTTTTGCTTTTTTTGGGTAGGTTTTTATAGTTTTTTTTTTAAACTAAAAAAGTCAAAGTTTGTCTGCCAATCAAGGCTTTGGTCTAAATTGACCGTTGTCTGCCAATCAATGCTTTAGTCAAATTGACCGAGAACACAAGTCGTTTCATTAAAACATGTCTCAATTCCAGCTCTTATTAACGAAGAAGAGAGAGTAGAATAGGCAAAATGAAATAGCGGGACAATTCTAGTTATCATCTGGTAACCATCAATAATAACATGGAATAGCAAAAATGAATTTAAAAAAAAAAAAGGTCTTTTAACTAAGGAGAAAATTAACAAATAGCACACCCTTTGGATTACTCTGTATACTTTAGTGTCTTTAAGTTTAGTTTAATCCACTAATTTATTTGTATAATCATTTGGTAATGTAGATTTCTATTTACTTCTTAAGAAGTATGATCTATGATCTCTAGAACAGTAATTCTACGAACCCAAAAAACAAAGAGGTCAAATTTTGGAGTAGTCGAACCAAGAAAGACGAGTAACGTGATACATGCAAGTTGTCTTCCTTTCCCGATTCAACCTATATAAAGGGAACCTCCCATTTATTACAGAACACAAATAATTCAATTAATACAATTGCTTTTTGGTCATTATTGTCATCTGTGTCTTGTCCTGAGGTTGCCAACTCTTATTTTCTTCCACTTTCGGTGACTCTTGAGCTTAATCGAGTGCTTTTATTCTTCCAGACCACCCGTCCGTCCTTACTTTGTCAACATTATACTCTGCTGAGGAGACATATAGCGCTCTCTTGGCATGGCTAGGGGTCGTACAACAAATGAAGGCAACCCTACTGCCCTCCTAGTGGGGCAAAACACTAGGAAAACCTCATAGCCTCATCAAAACTCTAAGGTACTAGAAGAGCCCCAGACTCAATAATCATTCTTGACCAACTTCACCTAGCTTTTGAGAAATAAGAACCATGCAGCATACTCAACAACTGCTCGTAGATGCCCTCATATTCATGTAAAGTCGTTTCACCCCCCCTTCTGCAAGTGTCGTTGCTCAAACGATTCAAAAAAAGACCTGAACAAACCGGATGGCTCGGAAACCAACGCTGTCACTAACGGTATCTAAGCTCCATGGAACCCTGCCATAATTAACGGTACGGGAACCACATCCAACCTTCCTGTTAATACGGTTCCTCAAAGTATCACTTCCTTGGGGGTCGCATTAGCACCAACACCTTCAAATCTTGGAGATTCCAAACTAACATTAGACAAGGTCGAGCAAATAGTTCGCGCTACCTTATAGCAAGAACAACCACCTTTTCCCAAAGCACCAAACCTCGACCTTCCCACGTCGTGCCCGTTGAAAATATTGACCAAACCCTATCTAGAAGGGTACGCGATCTAGGAGTGTACAAATAATCCGCCAACCTGCTCGAACCCGCCAGTTGGGTAAGTTAAGTAAAAATAAAATAAAATAAAGAGGGTAGGTTGGTTGTGAGTTATATTTTCTTCAATCTACCATCAACCCAACCCGCCTAAAGTATAAATTAGTTATTGGGCTCTTACATGTAATCTCAACATCATACACATATTTATCTTTAGATAAATTTCTTATAGTTCATAAAGAAAAAAATTAGAACATTTATGATTTTTATTACTACTTTATATATTGTTTATTCTTTCAATAAGCATGCAATATAAATATTATTATTAGATATATTTAATTGTGTCATTATTATTATTGAATTACTATTATTGTTTTTAATTAGTCTTTTGCTTAACGTATTAAATACGAATGTTTTTAAAAAATTACAATAGGTTTTGTTCATTTTTTATAAACAATTTTTAAAAAAAAATATTAAAATTTTACAACTTTTCAACCCACTAAACCGTGAGTTGAAACCGTTAAAAAATATCACCCAACCTTTTGGTTTTGAGGATCAGTGGGTTGGCAATGAGTTGAAAAAAAATAAATTGGCAAAAGTGGGTTGGTTGAAAAAAAAATTTTCACTCGTCCCAACCCAACCCACACACACTCCTAACGTGATCCCCAAGTTCAAATGTTTTGAAGCAAAAAGAGAAAATGCATGAGAACATATGTCTCACTTTTTAGATACAATGGGAGCCTTCAACATAGACTATAACTTGTGCCTTAGAGAGTTCTCCAAATCTCTCGCTGACAGAGCCTACACCTAGTACAACAACTTGGCGCCAGGGTTCGTTCGTTCATGGGAAGACTTAGTAAACAAATTTCACACTAAGTTCTTTTATGTAGAAGAAAGACTCTTCACAGGCTTCCCTCCACATATTACCAAGGCGTCAAATGTATATTCAATGGCGAGATTGTCATAATTGCGGGGTCGCAACGACCATTTAAGGCAGATGAGTGCCACCTCACAAATGGCTTGTTTTATGATGGCTGCAATGAAGAGGAAACACCAACCCCCATTTGTGGCACCCCCTCACTAGGAGTCTAGAACGACATTGAAGGCACCAACAACAATACATCCACATTTAGACAAGTTGTCAAGTACAAGCACGAGGATGAAAAAATGGTTTATAAGTTATGATGCTTTACGAAGACGTCATGTCAACAGCCTAGTAGGGAACCTTCAAAAGCATATGTGCTCAATGAATCAACATCATCCTCCATTGAAGAACCATCATGTTTCAATCTTTCCTCGTTGTAATCAATCCACCATGCACCAACCTCGAAAGAAGAGCAAGAAGAAAATCAAGAAGAAAACCTCTGACCATGCCTCTTTCCCTTCGGACCTAGAGAACCAAAGGCAAACCACCTTACAGAGATCCAACCCGCACTAGAATGTTTCCAAGATGAGCCAAGGCCACAAAACAAGAGTTGGGGGAGGTTAACCTACAACATAGTGGCGACATAACTCATCCAATATTCATTTGTAAAGATCTAACACCAGAATGTAGGCAAGCCCTACTTTCACTCATCACTCAATACATGGATGTTTTTGCTTCAAACTATGCAGAAATGCCTGGTTTAGATCCTTCTATTACTATTCATCGCTTTAATGTCCTCCCATTGGCACGACCAATAAAGCAAGGTGTCCGATTCTATAAGCCGAAAGTTGAGATGAAAATCAAAGATAAAGTTGTCAAGCTCTTAGGAGGTAGATTTTATTCAAGTTATTTAATACGCTGCCTGACTGCCGAGTATTGTACAAGTAATAAAAAGAATAGGCATCTACGAGTGTGTGTTGATTGTCGGGACTTAAACAAATCGTGCCCCAAAGATGAATTCCCGATTCCTAGCATCAATACTCTCATAGATTCGATGGACAAACATCATATGTTTTCTTTTATAGATTGTTTCAGTGGTTACAATCAGATCAAGATGGCCTCGAAAGATGAACAGAAAATGGCATTTCGCTCCCCCATAGGAAATTTCTTCTATACCGTAATGCCGTTTGGATTGAAAAATGCTGGAGTCACCTATCGGAAACCCTTCTCCAATTGCTCCAAACTTCAATATCTCCAATGACTATTCTTCAACTATCAACTGAATCCACTCCACTTGATGATTCAAGTAAGAGTCAATGGTTCCTGTGCATGTTCGAAAACATTGGTACAATCCAAGCCAACTCAATTGACTTGTTTTGGTGACCCCAAACAACGTTGAGACCCAAACTACTTCTACCGAACTCGCTAGGCTTGCTTAAATTGCCTTGCAATTCTTGAAAGATGAGAACACCGTTAGTGTTTTTCGGTCATGTTTGATGGGGAAGCACTCCGATGTTCAGGTCAGGTTTCTCTATAAGAATAATTCTAACAAGAACTGAAAAATGCGTACCTTGATACCTGGGGTGCTTTTTTTTTTTTTTATAAGGGTTAAACCTGAGTATTTGAGTCCTTTTGTGACTCTGTTGCTTATCCCTTATCTCTTAGCTTATAATGAGGCTTTTTTCTTATTTCTAAAGTAGTCCTGTTGCCTTTGGATGCTTTTTTTCATCTTTTTCGAACTTGTTGTTATGGGGATGAGGTCTCTTGGACGATTATCTCGCCCCAAGGATCTTCTCAGGCTTATCCTATTAGAAGGGATAGGCCGGCATGAGCTATCTCTTTGAGATAGCCTAACCTGGTTGCAGTGGGTTAAACCATGGGCGCCATTTCGTTTCTGCTTGGCCTTCTTGCTTTTGCCGAACTCAATCGTGGGCTACCATATTGGGTGGCCCAAATAATAGTGCCTGAACTGGGCCTTAGGCCCAATCATTGATCCTCCTTTAACTGCCCCCTCAGCTCTAGCCT
The DNA here is from genome assembly GCA_032270985.1 of Heliamphora pulchella. NCBI lineage: Eukaryota > Viridiplantae > Streptophyta > Magnoliopsida > Ericales > Sarraceniaceae > Heliamphora > Heliamphora pulchella. The sequence continues at coordinate 10,535 of JAULJZ010022351.1, forward strand.
TTACTTAGCCAAAGAGTGGGGTGAAGGTTTGGAGTTCTTATTTTTCTCAAGCTAGGATCATTATTCGGTTGACGTATCATTTTCTTCGAGTAACCTTTATTCGGTGTTCGGCTACCGTTTAGGCGAGGTGCCCTTCTGCCTCATTTTTTGCTTGACAGCTATTTCTCAAGCCTTCAACTGACGACGTGTCCTACTGGGGGTGGTGCCTGGAACGGTACGTGTCGTTTGGGTAATTGAACAATATCTTAAATGGTATGGCGCATTGAATGCGCCTTTGTCATTTTGATTCGATGGGTATAAAAACCCGTTTCAATCTTTGTCGTGATTTTCTGCCATTGCTACCACTTCTTGAGTTTTCTCAAGTTTTCCTTTGCATTTTTTGACGTTAAATCCAAAAACTGTTGAAGAAACCTAATTTCTAGGATTGTTTTTAACGCTATTTTCCCTGTAAGCTCTCTCTCTTTCTTTTCTCTCCGCTTTATTCCCTGCTTTGAGGTGAGTTTTCTCTACCTTTTGCTTATGTTCAAATCTCTTTTCTTTGATAAAATGGGTAAACTCAAAAAATTGGTATCAACGCCGAAAGCGATGAAAACTTTCGGCGTAGATATCAGATCCTAGACAACGTGGGAATTACTCTGGCCAACGCTGATGATTCGCGTGAAGGGAACTGGGACCAGCTTCCCCTTCCACTGGTTGCAATAGTGGAATGGGGAGTTTACTTCCCTCTTCACCCCCTTCTTTGTCGAGAACTTCGGCATTACCGAGCAAGTCCTATGCAAGTATCCTCTAACGTGTTTAGAGTGATCATGGGCGTTGTTGAGTTGAACCAAATTTTAGGTATTAATTTTTTGTATCTGGGATATCGTGTACTGCTAAAATATGGTTCAATACTTGATGGGATCTTACTATCTCAAAGTCAAGACGACGGATGAGAAACTAGTGATTGAATTACCGAATTCTAACAAGGATATTGACGACGATTTCGTCTACGTCACTAGGAATTTTGAATTTGGTCCTAGTAAAGAGCATGACATCTTCACCATTCCCCAAAAAGACGGCCTTATCCCCAGTAGTTTCATCGCCACTATCTGTTTGCTTTTATGTTTAACTTAGCTTTTGATTTCTGGTTCTTATTAGTGTAGACACCCCAATTTGACATCGCCTAATCTTAGGTTAGTCTGGCTGAATTCGATAGAGAGAATGATGCTTCTAAAAGATCATCAAAAAATGATCCAAGCTCAGTATCCAAGCCAAATAAGCCAAATCTTTGAATCAGTGAACCCACAATGTCCAAACCTTTAGCCGCCAACTTGAACCTAGAGCCGCCACCTTGCAACCATGGGGTCGCCACCTTGCATTGTGGCGACTGTCAACTCCAACCATGGGGCCACCACCTTGCATAGTGGCGACCGCCATAAGAAGCTTGTGAAAACTCTCCTAAAGTAGCGACCGCCAACTCATGATGTGACGATCGCCACCTTAAAAAATCCTGATGTGTCCCAAAATGTGCCAGTATCTCATTGGTCGATGAATTCTATAAATACCGTACCTCTGATACGTTTTTCAGGACAAGATTTCGAGATAGGGGTACTCTGCCAAAGTACCGAGAGAGTACGAATCTTAACGCCGACACCCTGTTGCTTTGCTGAATTACGAGTCTTAGTACACTGATACTCTGCCGAATTCTTGATTATCGACTGGAACTGAAACATTCCCTGAGGGTTGGACGGTTAATTACCATTTCCCGACTTGTGGATTCACCCGGGTTGTTGAGATTCAGGTATTTTGTCTGGATTCCTGACCTTTCTTTCTCCATGTCTTCTCTTTTGGAGTAGTTGGGCTAACTTCAATCTTTTATGATGCTTGTGTAGTGATCTAGCTATTCTATTTAGTTTGTTGAATTGTAAGCATGCGATTACCCATGACAAGTATGATTAGTTTAAGTTAATTTGATTGATATTTGTCACCATCCAAGTAATCTTAATTTCACGTTGTCCATATTGTACATTTGCACCAAGTATATTGTTAATTCTACCATTCATTAAAATAGTGCTAAGATGTTCCACAGTGCGGTTGTAATCATTAATATTACGCCCACATATTATATTCTCTTTGTTATGTGCGTAATTGTTGCATTTCTATGTAATAATTGCCACATTATTGTTTTGTTTTAGTTTAATTTTTGTTCCATAGCATCTTTTTACTACTTATCACATTTTGTTGATTTCTAGTATGTGACTCGCAATAAAACATTTGGTATGTTTAACATCTAGAGAATTTTAGAATATATATTTTTTTCTTTTTGAAGTAATATTATGCTTATTTTAGAATATTGCATGTGGTTATCTTTATGCGATAAGGTTTGCTTTTAATGCATTTTGAAGTACATCTCTTCATTTGATATCATGTTTAGGATAGTTTAAGTTATTCGGTGATATTGCATGTGGTTTGCTCCATGTATTCTTTAATTAGAATTTGCATGCCGTAGGACTTAGGATTTTCTTTTTCTACTTGTTTTGTTTGGCGTTCTATATACATATGTTACGTATTTTACTTATTTGATTTTAGATGTTCTCTCTTTATCTCTATTTTCTGTATCTGTATACACTTGAAAAATCTAATTAAGAACCAATGATGATTAGTAGAGGCAAACCTCACGGTTGGGCGAACGGAGTGCCTAGCACCTTCCCCAGTTCGTACCTTAGCTCCCGGACCCTTGTTTTCTCTGGTTACCATTTTAAAAATCAGTGACTTATTTTGTTTTTCTTGATTTTTCTAAAAAATCAAGTGGCGACTACATTTTTCTCAAAAAAAGATTTTCAAAATTTGGTTTTCAAGGTGTTAAAATATTTTCTAAACATTTCTTAAATTCTTTTATTTTTTAAACCAAAATCCTAAATTTCGACGCCACAGTATTTTCTAATGACTTTGCTAGGGAGGTATTTTTCAAAACAAATAAGCGAGCTAGATTTGAACGCATCATTGGTTCTTAATATGAATTTTTCAATTGCATTTTCGCACGCATTTGCATTGTTCTCAGCCCTCTGCCTGGTCCACCCGATACCTCGGTCAGTTTAATGTCTTGAGGTTATGTTGGGGAGACGAGCAAGTCTTACTGGCTGCACGCTTTCACAGGTGCGGTAAAAGAATTCTTGCGTACTACTTAACTATGTCATGCACCACACCAGGCATGGGAGATATATACTCGACTCTATTCATAAAGTATCTTGATCATTGACTAAAATTGACCTTTTCTGCATATAATTGCATAGAACCTGCCAATACGTATTGACCTGGTTCGATTATTTGTTTTATTTAATTATATGTTTTGATTGTATTTGTGTAGGACCTTTGTTTGTATGTTTGGTTTAAGATAGTCTCTTTCCCGAGTTTCGACTCGAGTCCTCTTCCGGTGTTCCTTCGTTTTAAAATAGTTTTCCTCTTGGGTCGTTGCTCAGTTTTTTATCTGTTGGTCTAGAATCTCGAGTTCTGCCCCGATTGTTGGCTTAGGCCTTGTTGTTGGTTTAGGATAGTTTTCTCCCACCTGGATTGTGAGACCCTGTATCGTTTCTTTTTGATTTATATGCATATTCCATGTTTTTAGACATGCTTGAGCGTTTTTGCTTTAAAATGCATATATGTGTTTCGATACCTATTTTGGTTAAACCGAGCATGCAGGGTTGCTTCCCGGGTTTGTAGGGAGTTACGGTGCGAATTTTAAAAATTAAAAAAAAAGATATTTTGGAGGCTTTAAATATCTGGAATTAGATATTTTCAAAAGATATTTTCAAAACATAACTCCTAAGTTTCCTCATTTTTTCTCTCTGCCTTCTCTCTAACTTCTCGGGGGCCCGGGGCTTGGTTTTTGATAAACCAACTGCTGATCCTTAGTATCGGCAACGAGGTCTACGCATTCATCCGGACGGAATTCGATTCCGACGAAACTCGAATTTACACGTGGATCGAGGCGTCAGGTTTTTGACCCAACGAGGTAGGATCTCAAATTCTACTGCTGTATAAGGGTTGTATACGTAATCTTATACTGTTTCACCGTTTCAAAACGCATGAAATGTAATTTTATGTTTTAGATCTGGTTTTGATTTAAAATTGTTCTTCGGCATTTTCGGTGGATGGAAAGGTGTGTTGAGGGTTTTCTTTCGAGGTTTCGGCATGGGGCTTGAATGTGTGGATGTTTGAGAGTGTTGAACGAGTGTTTAAGGGATGTTTGGAGGTTCCATTTGAGTTTTGGAGGCAAAAATCAATGAACCCGTAGCCCAAAAACAAAATCTGGAGAAGTTCAGTCGACTGAACCTTGCTTTGGGGAGTTCAGTCGACTGGACCAGGAGGGTCAGTCGACTGAAATTGCTTCTGTTTGGTTTCTTCTTTTCCAGTGAGATTTTCAGTTGATTGGGGGCTTGGGCCAGTCGACTGGGTCCTGTATGGGCTGTTGGTGGTGTTTTGGTAGTTTGGAGGTTGGGTGTTGGCTCTCCTCGTGTGGTTTGATGGATGAAAAAGGAGTTTTTACAAAACTTTTGCGAGAAATGTGTTTATTGGAGGTTTGGAGCTAACCCTAGGGGGTTGAGGCTCGCTTTCTAAACGTTTTCATAAAATGTGTATATTTTAACATGTTTTGGTTTCATCTCCATGGTTTTATAGATTGGATCTCATGCTTATACATGCATTGTATAACTGCTTTTGAAAAAAATATTATGAAAATATTTTGTTTTGATCTCCTGGTGAGGGTTGGATTTGTGTACATGTATAATGTACCGATTTGAGAAATATTTTTAAAAAACTATCAAGATATACCGGGATGACGTGTATGTGGCTCGAGTTGCCCTCGGTGTAAGTCCGGAAACGTGCGCAGAGTAGGTACTCAGGTCCTTCGGGAAAGTTCCCGTAAACTGAGGCGGATGGGTACTCAGCTCCCTCGGGGTCATAACCCGCAAAATGAGTGGTACGTTCATGGTGCTCCGTATAGAACCTGTGTGTATCTAGGCAATCCCATGATATCTGGGGTTAGATACTGGACATGAGTCTATAGTTGTGACCTCTGTCCCCTGGTGATAGAGTCGGTACATAGGATCTTATT
>JAULJZ010022362.1:0-15626 GCA_032270985.1 Heliamphora pulchella
TAAATCATTATCTAATCCGTTATTTAATCCTACTCAATTCAAATAGAAAAAAATTACTTCTACATCACTACTAATCCTGCCTTATTACCAATCCCCCCTCACTATTAATTCAATCCAATCTATACAATGTTATCAAATGAGGCCATAGATTTGTATCGATTTATGCATGAATCGTGAATCGTAAGATTCTGATAACTGTTTATGAAATAAATAAGGCTTGGTTTTTTAAGATGTTTTGTTCGTGCTTTTTAGTTTTATTGGCTTTTTTTAGTGGAAAAGTGCTAAAAATTTGAATGTGTTTGGTAATCTTGGTATTTAAGTTGTTTGGTAATCTTGGTATTTAAGCTTTTTTTCCTGCAAAATTGTTATTTGGCCAAAAGAACAAAAATAAGTTTTTGGACTTTTTTATAACCAAATAACCATTTTACATTTCGAAAGTAAGAAAAGAATTACAAGTGTTATAATATTGTAGAAACACCTAAATAATCTGAAGCTATAATACTAAAAAAAAATTGAAATAACTTTATCAAATTTCACTAAAAAATTATTATTATTATATTTTATTCAACAATATTCTGCTAACAATTCATGAATTAGGAAGATAACAATTTTGTATTTTTAACTAATTTAGTACTTTAACTAACTTTTTTGCTTATTTCGATAGTGTTTTTGAATGACCACACTTACTTTGGGTTATCTACTAATAAAAAATAGTTCGTATTGAGTTTTCTATTAAGAAATGAACCTATGTAGATTTTGATAACGTTAAAATCAAAGTAATTGGGGGCCTTTTATTTGATTCAGGCTTAGTAAAAAAAGAACTTATTTTTGAACTAAATACGAGGGCTTTATTTAGAAAGGGCTCTATTTTTTGAACAAAATTCAGGGCCCTAGGCGGCAACCGCCCTGCAATCCTATGCCTGAGGCCGACCTTGATTTCTTTCCTTAGCCTTGATTTGTGGTTGACTATAGGGCCGACCTTGAGTTTTATAGGGTTTATAGCGAACTTTTAAAATGGTGGCGACTATATATTTGTACGAACCAAAGGCTCAAAAGATAAATGAACCCAAAAAAAAAAAATTACAAGAAAAAAGGTAAAATCACTAAAACTAGTACTTGTCATTACAATGACTCAAAAGCATCACTTAAACATTACCCTTCTTGCCTTTTTAGTTGCAATTGACCAATTGTACTAATTAAGCTTGTATAATTAGGGCTCATTCACCACATCCTTCTCAAGAAATAACATGGTTAATTTATTCAACATTTTTTGTGATGTAGTTAGTCGAAGATAAATTTTGGTCATTTTTAATTTTGAAAAGTTTCTTTCTTCAAAGGGAACTATAAGTTCCAAAAAATAACCTTTTATTGTTTTCAAATAGTTGAGCACTTCAAGTGGTTTCTTTGTTTCTCTAGGTAAAATCCCTTCAAAAATTTCAACTCCAAAATAAATATCTTCCATCAATATCGAGAACTTCATCATATTTCAAAAGAATTCAAGTTTGTCATAATAGTTTCCAACATATATTTTAAATTGTTCAAACTTACTCTTAAATAAAGAAATAGCTTGATCTATTATAAACAAAAATTAATTAACACTAAAGGATTCTTCATCTGACTGCGTCACATGTTCACTAACATTCTCATCACACTTTTCCAGAAAATTACATGTTCAATTTTCATTTCACCAGCAGTTTCTTTAGCTTTAATCATCACATTTACAAAATCTATTTTTCTCTTTACCCTTCAAAATATGTAATATCCTTTTTAACTGCCCTTGGCAAGGTAAAAAGTATTTTTATATCTATAAGAAGAAATTGCACACATAACGAATTATTGATGTTAAGGGAAAAGAAATAAGAAAAGTGAGTAATGTGAGGTTTTTCTTCTTTCTTTTATTTGCCTAGTAATTAAGGGGATTAAATTTAAAATATTTTAAAAATATTATTATTGAGTAATTTTAAAAATAAAAAGTGAGTGGATTTAATTTTAAGTTCACACTAAAATGGGCCTTTTCTTCTTTATTTTTGTTAAGAAAAGGTCAAAAGACCTAAATGCATTGTAAATCTAACATAAAATTGATAAACAAAGTACATCAAATGCAACAGGATACTTTCTCAAAGGGAGTGAAAAATATCTCCAAGCAAGAAGAAGAAAAAACACCCCCCCCCCCCCCCCCCCCCAAAAAAAAAAAACCAGGCCTCCATGCAGAGAGAACCACAAACCTCCACGTAAAGAGGCATTATTAGAACACGCTAAAAAAAGTATGACAAATAAAAGACAAAATACCATTCACCATGAGCCGCACATCGACCCCTTTTTTCCACAGCCAGTTAGGTTGATATCGTAGTATGGATGTTTTCTTTTAATAAGTATTACATTAATTTAGAGTTGAAATGGAACCCATTCGAGGGCACAAGGCCCAAACATGTTTATTTCGGCCAACTTGGGCTTGCATGTTGTTATTGGGCTTGTATGTTTTAGACTTTTAGTAATCATCTTTAAGTGCAGTGGTTGAGTCTCGAATAAGTTAGTAAACATCAGAAAAGAGGCCCAGTTTCTGCTGGTTCTGCCTTCTCAGAAACGGAAAACCAGTACTTGAGTTTTAGGGGGCTGAGGTAATGTTCATCTTTCATTGCAGTGGCCCAGTGGCCCAGTGGCCCAGTGGCCCCAGTCTCAAATAAGTTAGTAAACATCTGAAAAGAGGCCCAGTTTCTGCTGGTTCTACCTTCTCGGAAACGGAAAACCAGTACTTAGGATTTTAGGGGGCTGAGGCGATGAAGTGGAGTTCTCTTCCAACTCTGTGGAATGATCCAAAGGTGGAACTGAATCGATCCATGTCTCTAAGGTAATATGATACACATTTCTATGTACGCATATGTATAAAATTTTTATGCATTGATATGATTTTTCTGGATGGTGCTGCGACTGCAATATGTGAGAATCTAATGAATTGTTATTGTCTGTCGTTTGACTTCCAGAGGTTGAATTGCGTTTATGGAAATTGTTAGTACCATTTGTTTTGGTGGAAAATGTTGCAGGGAAATTCTTTCTGACAAATTTTGAATTATAGGAGTAAAAGTTGTTTTTCTACCATCTTTTTACTGATTTATTTGCACTTACGCCAAGTGAAAATGTAACACCCCGATCCTTCTCGTGGTAACGATATTGTCCGTTTTGAGCAAAAGACCTCACGGTTTTGTTCTTCCCACGGGGTCACCCATTCTTGTATTGCTCTCGTCCAAGCACGCTTAACTGCAAAGTTCTGTTAGGGTCTCTATCACTTGGAAAAAGGTCTCGTTGAATGTAAGAGTCCAAAGTTTTTCCTTTATAGCTCAGGAACTCCATCTCCCTTTCCGATGTGGGATACTAGAATATCACAATTCACTCCCCTTAGGGCTGCACGTTCCCGTGTAGTAGCCTGCCAGTCCTTATCGACCCGCCAACTTTTTAGTCCGCCCACGTGTCACGCGAGACGGCAGGGTCCCGCACTCGGAGGTGAGAAGAGTTGGCTCTGATACCATCTCTAACACTCCGACCCTTCTCGTGGCAATAATATTGTCCGCTTTGGGTAAAAGCCCTTACGATTTTGTTCTTTCTAGGGTGTCATCCATCCTTACATTGCTCCTGCTAAGCACGCTTAACTACGGAGTTCTGCTATGATTTTTACCACCTGAGAAAAGACCTCGTTGAATGCAAGGGTCTAAAATTTTTTCTTTATAGTCCAGGAACTCCCTCTCTCTTTCCGATGTGGGATACCAGGATATCATAGAAAATGAATGTTAAGTTCTTGCCAAAGCTTAATGGTGCGAAATTTTGGTTAGGATTGGTGGAGCATTTCCTTTATGTTTTTTCTTTACAACAGAGACTTCTGTAACATAAGAAATTGATTTAATGAAGGTTGAAACGTGGGAAAGTTGGTGCTCCATAAGAGAGAATTCTTCAATAGTTCATGTGATTGCCGCGATTAATGGTCTGTCATGGTGTGCATGCCTGCGTATTTGTGGGACAGGTTGTTGATAAGATTAATTTATTGCAATTTGGCAGTGGTAAACTATCTGCTTCAAATTACCTTAATCAAGTTGGTGTTTTGTTTATTTATTTATTTTCATATGTAAGCGGAAAGAGGACACTAATATTTAAACCCTGCCACCCTTGTCATGAGTGTGGATATAAAGGCTGTTGCCACTTGAGTCACCATTACACTCAATCCAGTTGGTCTTTTATGACCCATATATAATCGTTTATCATGCAATTCTGGCATCTGAATATGCGTGATATTGTTTTATGAACTTGTTGAGAGTTTACCTAAATTTATGGAATCATGTCTTAAATGGGAAAAGCATAAGATTCTGTTATTCATATGGTGAATCATTGTGTTGATGCAGATAGAGAGTTTATTTGACTGAAGAACAGGAAAAGAGAAAAATGCCTCTATATGATTGTATGCTTTTGCTGAAACCCCATGTAAAGAAGGAAGCTTTGATGGATTTGGTTGCAAGGGTTGGGAAACATGTCTATGGAAGAAATGGCGTCCTCACTGATATGAAATTATTCGGAACTGTACAGTTGGGTTATGGCATTAAAAAGCTCGATGGAAGATACTATCAGGTGAGTCTACTTTTATTGGACCATTCTGTTAGTTTACTATTTATTTTTTCCTTTTCCTTTCCGCATGTTCGTTTTTTAGTTCTGGATACTAATTTTTTTAAATGTAGTTTTGGTGTATTGTATTTGGGCTTGACTGGATATTAGCTTGTTTTGTCTACTGATGTCTTGAGCCAATATTGATGGAGCTGTGTGGAATGTCTATTTAGTCGTATTCAATGTGGTATATGACAAAATAGTCTTTAGAAAGATTCAAATGCAGTATACGTTGAACGTTCATTCAACTAACAGTAATGAGTTTATGACAAAATAGTCTTTAGAAAGATTCAAATGCAGTATATGTGGCATATGACAAAATAGTCTTTAGAAAGATTCAAATGCAGTATACGTTGAACGCTCATTCAACTTTTAAAATGATTGTGCAAATTCTTATTATTTTCTTCTTCTTCTTTGCAACTAAGAGTAAGTATTGAGTTTATTTAGAGCCGTGTACATGGAAATTCTTTTAGGGGAAACCTTTTTGGATTTTGACTTAACATTAGTTTAATAAAAAATAGATCTGTGAGAAAATGAATAATTAGTGCTAACAGTTGGAGTCTAAAGGGAAGGAAATGTGTATTTATTATTATTTTTTCTTGTTAAAAGCTTTTCTTCCACTTTGTAGAGTAGTGTTCTTGTGCCTTCTTCAGGGATCTCAAGCTTCCCAGAATACATGTGAGTTATTTATTTTTTCAGTATGAGAAAGCAAACTAGAAACTTAAGAGTTAAGTCTATTATGTTATCCTTTCTTGGTTATGAAGATTGGAATTATGCAGATAATAATATTCTTTGGAACTTGAGAATTACCAGGGAGGGTATTCTGGGGTACTTGAACATGAAAATTGGATGAATCCGATACGTAGACGAATGCTTGCACGTGACACATAGACATGAGAATCAGATCCATGCAGTTGGCATCTCTGGTGTGCCCACATTTCTTATTCGTGCAAATTATGTCTAATAGGTTTACCTATATGCCTGATCTTGCTGTTCAGGAACTAGGGATGTTGGAACCCCCTTGGCTCTGCATGTTATGTGCGAAAATGTCCTGTAAGTTTTTGCTGTTATAATCTTCCCAATAGATGTCTTTTATTATAAGTAACATCTCTCATATATAGCTTTATTTTCATTAGTGCTACTCTTACTGCTTTTTATTTACCACCTGATGTGGCTCATTCACAAACCTTGGTTCAGTGGACCCACATGGACTCCATTAGAATCCAATGGCAGTGAGTGTGCCATATCTGTTGGTAAAAAAAAGTGGTAATTGTAGCATTATTGCTTTATTTTAAGTTCTTTAGGATAGTTATAATACTAATTAAAAAAACTGTAGGATAGTTATAATAATGAGGTTCATATAGTGGGTACAATTCAATCTATTGAGACTGGTGGTTATGCTGCCTTGAATATGAAGTTCTGTTCAAAATGTGCAATTTCAATTTTTGGATGTAGATTGTGAGCAATATTGTTTTTGTTTCAAAATATGGTCGACTGGCTGATGCTTTCGTATCTTTAGAACGGATTTAGTTGCCTAAACTCCACGAAAAACTTCTCCACTTGAATTTGTTGCTTTTATTTTTAGATGTAATTGTAGAAAGAGGTTTTGATAAACATTTGAAAATTCAAATTCCTCATAAGTTTGACTGTCGTCTAAATGGACTAGCTCTATAGTTATTGCAATAACTTACCCGTTTGCTGTACAATTCTTGGGATTTTTTGAAATGATTTTGGTGTTTTCACCCTGTTTTCTTGTCCTTCTGACTCTCGTTGCTCTTACCTGTTTGATCAATGGAAATTGGAAAGTATATTTTAGTCCCAGTTTTTTTAGTTTTTCATATTTATTTACTTAATTTTGTGTATGTGCTATAGGGCCAACTGATGCAAATGACAATGATGACACCACCTAATTTCAATGATGAGCTGCATTACCTGAACAAGGAAGACCGGTTACTGCGTTGGCTTTTGGTTAAACACCGAAATATCAAATATGGGCTGGAATTTCTGAGTGAAGATGATGGAAAAGGTGAGCTAAGCAAGTTTCGAAGCAGTTTATATGAAGATGTGGACATTGATGAGGATGACGACGACAATGAATATGATGTGGAACAAGAGGAGAGGAAAGAAGACTGAAAGGGAATGACTATCATCATCTTAGTTACAAGTTTAATGAGGTGATAAATTCTTATTTCAATATAACCCCTTTGCATGTATTTTTGTATTCTGCCTGCCTGTGATTTTGCAGTGGAAGAATATTGAAAGTCAAAAGTGGAATAATGAATTTATTTATGTCCTGGATATTACTGCTCGCTTCATTCTCCTTTCTACTTCTAATCTTTCTTATATGGACCTAATCATGAATTTTGGTGCAGGTGCATGCCAAATTGTTAGACCTTTCCAAACCTTGATTCTTAGGATATAGGGTTGTGTCAAAAAGATCAGTAAGGATATGTGGACACACATGGAACACAAGTATATTGCATATTGTAATATTTTGGTATTTGATGTTAAATTATTTCAATATTATACTTGAAATTAAATGGGATTTATATTAGTTTCTTCTTCTTCTTCTTCTTCTTCTTCTTCTTCTTCTTCTTCAATCATCATAATAAATTAGAGAATTCAAATGTCTTATTTTGATACTGGTTTGGACGTGTATCTTCTTTCCTTATCATATTTGGTAGTTACGAGTACATACATTGGATTAAAGTTATTTATATATCTAATGCCTGTGCTTTTTTCAATTTCTCGTTCTTTTACTTTCCCCAAAAATATCAGATTCTAAATCTTCCTAGAGCTGCTTGTCTTTAAATTGGAAGATCTAGAAGCATATCTATAGTGCTACGAATATTGGAAAGAAACTTCACTTAAAACTATAATAGCATGAGAGGGAAAAATTCTTAAATTTAAGTAGGTTGTAGGATATTATCAGAAGGATAACAGTAGCGCATCTCTCTCTCTCTAGCTCTCTTTTTCTCTTTGCATTAATCTAATAGTAACTGCACATTTCAGAACTCTGCCCTGCCACATCCTCAAGTGTTGATTTTTATTTTATTTTTCCCCGTTTAATTTGGTGACTGGTGTCTTAGTCCTCATTGTTAATTTATATTGCAAATGTTATTTCCAGTGCAGGGAATTTAAGATCTTTCCATGGGACTTAAGATTTAAGACAAATGAGATCTACACAACCCCATTTCACTGGTCAACTAATGGAGATTATGTTGGTAACGTTTGAATGATGATCCCTGTTAACAAGTTCATTCTGAGCATTTTTCTGTTGTTATATTTATAAAATCACATACTTTACGAGCCTTCAGATCCATGCCGAGATGAAATGCTACCGTTTCACTATTGAAGAATGTGACTTCGTTTATTCTCTACATAGTGGGCTTTATGAAGTTTTTGTTGAGTGGAGAAAGTTTTACTACGAATTTGAAAAATTGGCCTACAAAGTCATAACAAAAGAAAAGAAGCTTAATCTTGAAAGTGGTGGGTGAGGGGGGTAAAACTTAATAGGGGATATGCGTTCAATCTAAGTATCAGCTGTTAATGTTGATCATGTATTTTAAATATATTTGACAACAGGAAAAGGTTTGATTTGGGGTTCGGAGAACTTGTCTGTAATTTTGTGAATAGAAAAGAATGTGGCAGACAAATTTATGGAGAACTTACAAGTTCGAAAGAGTTAAACAGGGAATCGATGGAATCTGTAGTTGGACGTAACTTTTTGGTTAAAGCATGACTTCATTATCTTATCAAGAGTTAGTAGAACTCATCAGTCTTTATAGTTTGGAATGGTAGGAGTTATTCATATTTCCTAGCACTTATGAATATCTTTATGAAGACTCATAAAGGGTTCTTCTTTTATGGCAAATGATGTCTTGATCTTTTGTGAATTCAATGATTTTCTGATTCATAGGTAAGAAATAAGAAACAATATACGCCATGAGCCCGTCATGGTATGTGGTATTCCAGCGGTTTAATATTGTAACCAGGACCAACTGTAAACCCTGAAACCTGAGGTCTTGTGTTGTCGTTAGGGGCTGGTTTATATGGAGGTTTATCCTCAGGGGCGGGTCCTATGGGCCCGCCTTTGAGGGATTCCTCCATTAACAAAAAAGAAAAAGAAAATATATCGCATGCATAACTGATATTAACGGCAGCTTTTCTTGTAGGCAAAAGAAGAGGAAGGACTCTTGGAACTGTGGTCTAAATGAAAACGAGGAGTCTAGACTCTGCTGTGCCTTTTGAGGTTTGAGTTTTCATATGTTAGCATGCTTATGATGATCAAAGTCTAAAGGTTTGGTTCCTTGGTCAGAACTGGGTCTATCTCGAATATTTTCACATTCTCTCTGTTTGGATAATAACTCCACATATAAATTGGAATCTGATGTCCAAAAGGTTCCTTAGTTCTTTTTTGTTAGAGAACAAAGGGCTTGTTTGGTAGGACTTGGCTTTAGGGCAAATCTTTTGTTTTAAGTCACTTTAAAATAAATCTGCAAAAATTAGTTTGGTGAATTTTATGAGGAGCTTAAAGGCAAAAAGTAAAAAGCCAAAGGGCTTTTAAACCAAAAGGAAGAAGTTATATATTCTTGTTTTTTATAATTTTATATTAAATCTGAATCTTGTTTGATGGATTTTAATGAATAGGTTTTAAAAATATAATCTTTTTCTATATATATATAAATAATGGATGTGTATAATAAAAGTTATAATATTTTAAAAAATATATAAATGTATTTTTGGTAATAAGAAAAAAGGAAAAATGACTAGAAAGTAATAAGCAAAAAGACAAAAAGCTAATAGTTGCCTAACAAAACTTTTGGCTTTTTTTCTTTGACTCAAAATGCTTTAAGCTTGACTGTAAGCCGGGAGCCAAACAAGGCCAAAGACGGTTACTGAAATTTCTGTCTGAACGAGAGAGTACGTAGCTATTATCCTGGGTTTTGGCTTTTATGCTATAACTACTGCTTATTTGGTTGTGCTGATGATCATCTATTCATGCTATGTATTCAAGAAGTCTGTGCTCGGGATAGGTTTTTTTTATACTTTTTTTTGTAAATTTTGTTACGTTCACACTCACCGGATACAGATTTAGACTCTTCTCATATAAGGTAAATCTTACACAATTGTGGGATCTGATGTGAGAGGAGTGTGCCTAGTTTTGTGCACCTAGTATTTTTTTTAACGTTAGCTTAAATGAGTATACTTTTTAAATTTCTTTCATAATAACAAATCAAACAAGTATGAAATTTTGGTTAAAAATTAAAAAAGTTCAGATGAGAAAAAATGCCTATTAAAGGCCTTGTAGTATTTTTTTTCATTTTTAAATAACTTTTTCAACTTTAGTTTAAATAGGTATACTTATTTGGAGTTTTTTTTCTTTATGAGAAATAGAAAAAGTAAAAAAAAGACTGAAAAATAAAAAAATATGTTGAAAAGACGGAAAAAAAAAAACCGCTTGGGAGGAGGCGAGACTCTGGTTCCAAGCCTAACCTACACATTTGAGATTGTTTTTATAAATAATATTTATTTTTCCTTGAAAGTCTTGAAATTAAATGTTAAACTTGATTAACATAAGCGACAAATATGGTAGAGTGAGATATGATTAACGCACTGTTTGGAATACTTCTTTTACGCTTTTTTTTTTTTATTGTCATTTGTGATTTTTTTGTTTTTTATTTTAATTTTTTTTACTTTTTGATTTGTTTTTGTTGAAGTTTAAAAAACTTACTAAAAACAAAAAAAGTTTTATAAAAGTCTTAAAGTGATTGTTTTGGTTTTATCTGAATATTTTTTTAATAATTTTTAGTCATTTGTTTTTTATTTTTTTAATTTTTTGTAACGATAGAAAAATAGAAAATATTTTTGTTTGAGTTAACATAAGTTTTTTTTACTAAAAATAAAAAAATTTATATAAAAAAAGTCTGCATATAATTTTTTTTGTATGGTCGCGTTACCTTCGGTTGTTCTTTTTAATTATTTTTTGGTCTTATAAAAAAAATACCACAAGATATTAACTCTATAATAATAATAATAAGAATAATAATATGCATGCGTATAACACCACTCCAGCGTTAATTAATGGATGCAGACTTGCAATGTGGAGGTTAGCAACAGGGAGTTGATGATCCAAAATTCATCACTTTGGTTTTTACCCCACCACCAACCATGGGCAAACCGTAATAATAACAACAATTTTTAGGGATGCCGCATGAATTTATTGCTCATACTTTTATATCCAACACTCTTAATAACTTTTGATGCGAGATTCAGCGCACGCCAATCAAAACAGAGGTCCAAAAAACACCTATATTTTTATGAAGATTATCGTGTCAAATACGATATTCTTCGAATACTTTTTGAATACTCATAAATTCATGTCCAACACTATTTAAACGTGTTTTAATTAAAAAATTAAACTTATAATGTCTTTCACTTTTTCAATACTTAACAAACATTTCAACGATACTTCTTGAATTCTCTCTGAACACATTTTATATGATGAATTTCTTCATAGTGATAATGGTTTTCATTATTTGAAACGCAAATTATGGACACTAAATATATTTTAAAATATTAATAAGATAAAATATAGTAACTTTTATTTTTGTTAGTGATATGTTATATTTTTAATTATCACTAAAATTATTTATGTATTTGACATTCAATAAATATATTCAAAAAATATTTTTTTTTATCATATCTCCTAATGAAAAGAATGAAAAGAATTAACCTTTTAAAAAAAATGTGAAGCATATATACCAACTATTCAAGATTCAAAAAAGGTGGATAAGAAAGCTTTAACACTTTTCCATTTTACACTTCTAGTCAATGTAATACGCACAAAAATGTCTGGCATACTATCTCAAATTTTGCTAATGGAAAGTTGGAATGGTTTTTTAAACAAATAGTGAATACTTCTATGGGAAGTTAGAAAAAAAGGCATCTGTTTCAAAAGCAGCTTTGAGTGATTTTGATGATACAGGAACACAAATCACCTACCGGTCGCACTCCCACCCTCCTAACCTCATCCCAGGGTCGTAGTTGGTGAAGAGACGAAACTCATTGCCAAGTTTGCTTGAGTGCCGAGGCCGAAAACCGCATAGATACAAACCGAGGAGCTCCGCTGCTCTACCCTTTTGCACCTCCCCTAACCATGAAAATTGTAAATTCTTATTAAAGCTGCTATGCAAAATGTTATGAACAAGCAGTAGGTAAATACAATAGTACAATGAAATATCAAAATGCTATTTCTTTTAATCATTTAGTTTCTAAGACTTACATCTCATTATTAAGACACTAAATGCTCGGTCATTATGACATAAAATCGATACCAGTGTACTAGCTTTGCTGATGGATAGAGACGATAATGAAAAAACCCACCCAAGTGTTCAAGGGAAAAAATGTATATTTCCAACCTGTGAGTAGAAGCAAGCAAGATTTTCCTGGCCGCGTGAGAAAAGAAATTGTTTGAGTAACCTTCTCCAAGCATTCCTTGCTCTGCCACCAAAAACGTCAGTTTAATAAGAACCTTTATGTACTGGCATATAGAGAAAACAACAATATTCCCTATTAAAATGTGCAAAGATCAGTTGGACAAATGTGCAAAAGTATCCAATCTAGGGAAGTCAGGTGGCAGACCAAAAACAAATGTAGACATCCAAATATTGCTACGTAAGATTCGATTCGAAAGGCATGAAGGAAATGCCACCTGAGAGCAAGAACTTTAACCAAAATGAGGTTAAGTATAACAACCTCTATACATCATACATGGACCAAAAAAAAAAAAAAAAACAAACCACCTATGCTGAAAAACTATAGGCCTTGAAAGTTATATCCCCCAAAAAGTCTATAAAAGAGTCCAAACACAACGGATACTCCAAGTCAAAAAAAAGAGTACTGAAAGCACTAATCTCTTCAAAGACGAGATGGAACATTCAATACCTTCGAAAGATCTACAATTCCTCTCATTCCAAAGACATCACATTATGCAAAGAGGCACTACATTCCAAGCCCTCCGATTGCTCCTACTCAAGCAACCTTTATACCAACACTCGAAGAGCTCAAATAGCAGTTGAGGCATCACCCAAAAAACTCCAAAAGTAGAAAGTACCAAACTCCAGAATTGTATTGCCACCGGGCAATGGACTAGTAAGTGATTTACTAATTCTCCTAATTTACACAAGCAATAGCAATTCACCAAAGTGGAACCCCTTCTCCTCAAGCTATCAATAGTTATATTGCTTCCTTTGCAGCAGTCTAAGCAAAAAAAAAAAAGTCACTTTAAGAGGAACACGGTGTGGGACCCCTTCTCCTCAAGTTATAAATAGTTGTATGGCTTCCTTTGTAGCAGTCCAAGCCAAAAAAAAAAAAAGTCACTTTAAGAGGAACCTTGGCACACCACGTTCCTTTCCAACAAAACAAGTGATCATCTAGACCAACGATCCTTTTATAGAGGGACGCCACCAATAACGATTTGCTAGGAGTGGTAAGCCACATAAAGAAATCCTCAACATGTGGCTAAATAATAGAACCAAATAAAAATCCCAAGTAAATCCGTCACTGAGCTGATTTCCCAATCTTATAATGCTCTTCAGAACAAAGGAGCCTAGACCCATGCACCCCATGCACCATAGTCCATGGACTAATAGTCCATCACAAGGACTTCCATTATCCATCACAATGCCGAATAGTCTATGCCCACACCATGTGTCTGACCAAAACCTCACTCTGCTCCCATTTCCCAATTTATAAGTGGGGCTTGGCAAAAAAGCTCCCCCAAATTGCATTATTCCCTTCCACATCCCCATCCCATAAGCTCCTCTAATAGGTCCCATAGACCACTCTCTCCTTAGGCATCCATACTTGCCAAACACCACTCTCTGCCAAAGGCCATCCCGCTTAGAAAGAAATGTCCACAACCATGCCCCTCCACAAAAAAATCCTCATCATCTTCTCTAACCGACAAACCATCGATAAAGGAATCATGGATAAAAACAAAGTAAGTTGAGAGGCTTGAAAGAGTACTCTTGATGCGGGTCAATCTTCCTCCTTTTGAAAGGCACTATCCCTTCCAAGAAGCTAACCTCTTCTCCAACCTCTCCACCACCGGATCCCAAACTGCCTTGGCTTTGAAGGTGGAACACAATTGCATCACCAAATAAGTAGAAAGTAGAGACCCAACACCACAACCAAGGTTCACAGCTAGAGCCTCCACATTAGGCATACACCCCACAAGAATGGTCTCACTTTTAGCTAGGTACACCTGAAGAACAGAGGCCGCTGCAAAGCAAAGGAGAATACATATGAGGAATCTCAAGTATCACCAACGAAAAGCAAATGGGACATCGAGACCACAGTCATTCCTAACACCACCCCGAAAGCCACTGATATGCCCATCTCTAGTCACTCTATAAATCATCTTGCTTAGAGCTTCCAACATAGCAAAGAACAAAGGAAAAGATATAAAGGATCGCATTCCCTCAAACCTCTTGAATTAGCAAAGAAACCTTTGGGAAAGCCATTAACTAGGACGGAAAACCAGAAGGCAGATATACAAGTACTGATTCACCTTCTCCACGACTCAACCTCTCACCGACCCTATCCTCTAGAGGATATATAGAAGAAAATCCCAACTACATGATCATAAGCCTTCTCATGTCTACTGGCAGATAATCCCAGGCTTCACAACACCGCACTTTGGAATCAACACATTCATTAGTGATCAAAAGTCAAAAACTATATCCAGAATCTGTCTATTCCAACAAAGGCATTCTAAAATGACCTTCCCCATTACCTTCCTAAGCCTCCAAGTTAGCAACTTCGCAAAGATCTTATATAAGCTACCCATCAAGCTGATAGGTCTGAAATCCTTCAGCTCCACTGCATCTCCTTTCTTGAGTACTAAAACAATTTTGTATTTAGGCTTCTCTCAAATTCCCCTGAATGATAAAACTATAGAAGGGAAGCCATCACATCCCTCCTTACCACACCCTAACACTTTTAAAAAAAGGCTAAAGTGAAACCGTCAGGACCCAGAGCCTTATCCCCATCAAGGCATTTAAGAGCACCAAACTGTTGGAGGCAAAACTGCCAAGATCTTTGTTTTTGCAAGCGATTATCTGAAAAAAATTAACTGGACGGGCAAATGCCAAAACGGGTTTCAGATAAAGCTTTTGATGACGAACTATCAAAATAAAATCTGTGCATCCGAAGTTAATCTAGAATAATACCTTTTTATCGGTCGAATCTTCAACTACGAGTTGAATTCGAGTTGAAACTCCTGTCAGATCTTCTACTGTATTCCCTCACGCGATTCTTGAACGTAGTGTGGGTTACGAACTATCATGAACTCATACCAGTAGAACTCAGATATATTTAGTCTTGAGAGACAAGTTATAATTTAAAACTGGTTTAGTCTACCCGTATATATATAGCGCTACAGCAGGGACATGGGAAGAAATTATGAGTAAGACTTCTAGTGGAACACAGACACCTACTAGCGGTTTCTACAATTATAGAAAGACGGCAGTGGTTTTTGCAATTTTCATAAAACACTGAATTACAGTTCACACCACTAAAGAACTATAATTGCATTCTGACCCATAATCTCAAAGCTCTCTTGCATTGAGCTCATGTTATTAAATGTTTACCATTTCTCCTCACGTTAAGATTCCTGATACTCGCCAATTAAATTTAATTACTGACAATTTAATTTAATCGGTATCTTCATATTCCTTAAACCCTTCCGCTTAACATATTTGACTGTCGGATAATCAAATCCACCTGCAGGATTTGGCTCCGTCAAAACTTATAAACTTCCTTAAGGGATATCGTTAATCCCAATCTTTCGAAACGTGAATTTCGTCTATAATTAATATTCACCATATAAATAATACCGTGATCCAACTCACCGGGAATATAAACCCATATAAGATCGCACCCTCTAATGAATCAAAATAACGAATATTAAATATACG
>JAULJZ010022373.1:0-38512 GCA_032270985.1 Heliamphora pulchella
CTGCTCAAGCGCTTCCAAATGAAAAATGGTAAAGTTTTGGGTACTCCAATGAGTCCCTCAACTAAACTTGACAAAGACAAGCAAGGAAAATCGGTAGACACTAAACTCTACCGAGGTACGATTGGTAGTTTACTTTATTTAACTGCACGTAGGCCTAACATAATGTTTATCATATGTATGTGTGCACGCTATCAAGCATGTCCTAAAGAATCACATTTAATTGCTATAAAAAGAATAGTAAGATATTTGGTTGGCACAGCAGATATAGGCTTATGGTATCCAAAATTTACATCTTTTGAAATGATAAGTTATTCTCATGCGGACTATGCTGGTTGCACAATTGACCGTAAAAGCACTAGTGGCACATGTCATTTCTTAGGAAAATCTCTCGTCTCTTGGTTTTCAAAGAAACAAAATTCTGTTGCATTATCTACTGCCGAAGCCGAATATGTAGCCGCAGATAGTTGTTATGCACAACTTTTATATATGAAACAACAGCTAAATGATTTCAAATTAAAATATGATGTTGTACCAATTAAATGTGACAACACAAGTGCGATAAATATATCAAAAAATCTAATTTTGCATTCACAAACAAAACATATTGAGATACGACATCATTTTCTTCGTGATTATGTACAAAAATGCGATATATTTTTAGAATTTGTGAGTACTAGTGAACAATGGGCAGATATATTTACTAAACCCCTCAATGAGGATCGATTAAAAGATGAATTATATAAATATCCAAACCCTCTTCTATTATATGTAGAAAAAGAATCCTTTTCTTAACATAGTTGGAAGTTCTTATAACATTATTATTAACATAAACATAATATAATAAATCAGTAATCTTTGGAAAAGGAGAAAGGCTTTTTCAATATTATTTGATTTCAAAGGGACATTATCAATCATGTAAAAAATCAAATAAATAGAGAAAAGCCGACTATCGGAATCGAACCGATGACCATCGCATTACAAATGCGATGCTCTAACCTCTGAGCTATGCGGGCTCACATAACAAAAATTTTACATACATAGAGGAATTTAACAAACTATTGGAATATTAGCTATTAACTATTCTATTCTTTTCTATTTTCATATTAATTCTGAATTGAATAGCTAAAATGAAAAGAATAGAATTTCAAATAAATATTAATATTATATTATAATTAGACGAGAATTGGGTCTTATGCATGTTCGTGAGGTTGTATGAAATTCTTCTCTTATGAGCATAATGTTAAAATATTTTGTGAGCTCCTTCCATCAGTTGTGAATTAAAAGAAAATCAAAAAGTCTGAAAAACAAGACCAGTCGACTAAGGCCCAAATTCCAGTCGATCGAACCCATTTTTCTCAGTCCAGTCCACCGAAGCTACCACTTCAGTCGACCGAACTGACAGGAATTAAAAATCCTGGATGCTGAATAGTGTTTAAAATTTTAATACTTCTTTTTAATACCTCTCAGGTTCTCTCTCCTAGGGCACGAAATTAGTTTATTCTGGCTTGAGCAAGGCTCCATTCCCCTTTCTCTCACACCACATTTGTGAGACCCAGGCCTGTCTCTTTTTGAGACTTATATATATATGATGTGTCTTGCATATATATTTCTAAGATGTATGATTTATTCGTTTTGATGCATGTTTAAGTTTATCTGAGCATGCGGGGTTGGTTCACGGGGTTATAGGGAGTCGCCATGTGAATTTCAAAAATTTAAAAAAAAAAATATATATTTTGGAGCCCTATAAATATCGGGACTTAGATATTTTCTAAAAGATATTTTGAAACTTAACTTCTAAGTTTCCTCTAGTTTTCTCTCTGCCTTCTCTCTAACTTCTCAGGGGCCTAGGGCTTGGTTTTTTATAAACCAACTACTAATCCTCAGTATCGGCATCATGGTCTACGCATCCATCCAGTCAGAATTTTATTCTGGCGAAGCTCGATTTTGCACATGGATCATGACGACGAGTTTTGAACTCACCGAAATAGGATCCTAGGCTGTATAACTGTCAGAGGGTACCACGTGTAATTATATGTTGTTACACCGTGTAAAAACACATGAAAAAGGTGTTTGTGTTCAAGATGGGTTTTTGGTTTAAAAACTGCTTTTCGGTGTTTCGGGTGGATGAAATCATGTTTTGAGGGTTTCGTTTATGGCTTCATGATTAGCTTGGGTTTACTTATCCTTGTGGGTATCAAAAATAGGAGTTTGGAGGCCTGATTTGAGGTTTGAAAACCAAAATAGTAGCTCAAAAACGTGATCTGGGTAGGTTCAGTCGACTGAACTCATACCTATGAGTTCAGTCGACTGGATCATCATGTTGGAGGTTCAGTCGACTGGTCCTGGGAGGTCAGTCGACTGAAATGGCTTCTGTTTTGGTTCTCTTTCTCTAGTGTGTTTTTCAGTCGACTGGAGGGTGAGTCCAATCGACTAAACTTTGGCTGTTTTGGAAAATGATGTGTTTTGGTTCAAGCTTTCCTCGTGGGATGTTTATCCGAGGTTTTTATGGAATTTTATGTTTTAAAAAGGGGTTACCGGTGGTTTTCAAAATGATGGTTTGAAAATGGAGTCTTGGGAAAACCTTGGGAGAACGTGTTTGTTGAAGGTTTGGAGCTAGCCCTCGGGGTTGAGTCTCAACTTCTAAAATGTTTTGGGTGAAAATATGTTTTTACATATATTGTTTGATCTCTATGGTTCATGGATGGGATCTCTTTTATATACATGCGTTGTGTATCTATTTTGCATGTTGGTTTTGAAATGTTCTCATTAGATGTACCGTGACAGTGGATATTGTTGAGTTGGGCTTCCATTGCTCCTTAGTGTAAGTCCAGAAACGTGCGCAGCGTAGGTGTTCTGTACCTTCGAATTAGCCCCCGTAAATTGAGTATGTGTGGGTCCTTTGTACCCTCGGGCTCAAGTCCCATAAATTAAGCAGTAGGTGCTCTGTACCTTCGGATTATTCCCGTAAATTGAGTGGTTCGAGTGCCTCCGTGATTGGCGTCGTTGTCGTGACTCCGTATAAAACTTGTCATTACTAAGCCTACGGGTCCAGGGTAATGGATGAGAGTCTATAGTTGTTGCCTTTGTCTATGTGGCAGAGTCAGTACATAGGATTACATTTATTGTGCCGCCTCGGCTGCATGTCCCGAGTCGAGAATGTTGTGCTTTACTACTTTCCCTTAACTGTGGCATGATATCTGTCAAGATTATATGCATAGTTTCAAGGACGGAAAAACTATTAGTTTTTGAGAGAAAAACCTTTGTGGCTTTTGTGGTCGAGTTAGCTCCCACCATATGATTGAAGACTTGTTATAGTTTTTTCTGTTTTTGGACATGTACTTTTACATGTGACGCCTGTTTGGGCTAGTTTTGTACGCCTTTGGGCGATATGATTATTCATGTATGAGAATGCATGTTACAATTTTATGAGAGTTAAACTTGGGAATCTTTTATCCAAATATTGTATATTGATATCCAACTGTGAAAACCTATTTTTCTTAAATGGGTGTTTTGGTGGGCTTTCGCGTGACCCTAGTGTTTGGGGCGTGACAACATTACACCCTTTCTAAACCCTAGATTTTCAATCTCTCACAAACCTTTCAACGGCACCCAAGGGTTAGAGGAGGAAAGGGCAAATCCATTGCTTGAGATGATTCAACCGACGACCATGACAGTTGGTTCTCCTCAACTAAAGCCGAGATTCTCTACAAACATCATCTACAATCTCTTGAACCGATTTTTGGTAAATATTTAAAAATACGCTTTGTAGATTCTTACTTTCTAAATGTTATTAGACGCATATCTAGACTTGGTTGGGGAACCGTTGTTTTCTATCAATGTAAAGGCGTTTATCCCCAAATCACTAGGTTGTTTTTTGCAAATCCTTTCCAAGACCTTTCACCAAACCCCAATGATCATTCCATCCACTTTACTACTTATCTTTATGGAAAAACTTATAAATTCTTCGATAAAGATATAGCTAATCTTTTCGGAATGGGTCGAGGAGACTTCATGTGTCCACAAATTTCTTCATAATCTTGGATCATGGCTCATGAATTCACCCCTAAATCTATTTTACCTTTAATCATGACTGGACCACCTATGAATTTTGGTATCCTTCCATCTTACTCCCAACTCACACATGAGGCCAAAATTTTTCGTCTCATCATTACATATACCGTTGTAATGATGCATCTATAAGGAAATACGTCCATCTTGATTGTTTTCTTTTATGGTGCATGTATAAGGAAATACGTCTTGATCTTCCATCTCTCATATGGTGCATCTTCTTAAGTTGCTTTAAGCTTACGCCCTCTTCTTCGTTGTTCTGCTTCTTTGTTTACCTTCCTAGCTCTTCCATGCCTCTACTTGGTTACCCCTTCTCTAGCTGTGCAAGCTTAAAATGCCTTTTGCTCCTTATCAGATGCTCTATTTGCTCTTCGGGTTCCCATAGTCCTTCAAACTGGTCAACCGCTTCTCGAATCTCGACCATTGAGTATCCTTTCTCTCAGAAGGCCCAGAAATCATCTGCTGTAGCTTTCTTGCTATTGACTCCTTCATCTCCCTAGAAATTTTCCTCAATTTTCATCACATTTTGTGAAAACCAATCAGATTCTTTGCTAATGTCCGTCTCTAGTTCAAAGAGTTGTGGCAGTGATATCCCATCAAACGGATCTTCATAATTGTTTGGTGGGGGAGGGCCATAAGGATCCCACGAGCCTCCATGATCATATGGATCCTCCATAATCGGGTGCCATTCTAGCACATCCCTTCCTTCGTCGTATTCTATGTCCATGAATTCCTACTCTATTTCTTCCAATTTTCACATGTCGTTCTCTTCTTAGTATTCCACTTCGAGAGAACACAAGAATGACTCCTCGCGTAAAGGTTTTCTTGGTTTTACCTCATAAAGAGGAACGATGTATACGGAGGGGTTGAACACAAGACCTACGGTTCCCAACAAATTCACTTGGGGTGAGCCCTCCTCTTTCTTTTTTGACCCCTTCTTCTTCTCGATTTCCACACTGGCTGGTGGATTCCTTTCCTACTTACTTTCATTGCCAACCTCTTTCCCTTTGAGGATTCTCCTATCTGTGATGATATCTTCCCTATCTCTTCTATTCTAAAACTCAGGTTGGCTTCTCCATGCCAAGCTGCCTCTTGGTGATAGGCCATATCATCACTCAAAATGGTTAAGTCATGCCATTTGATGTCAATCCATACTTCCTCCAACTCGTTTAGTGCCTCAAGACAGGCCAAATCCTCCCACAAATGCCTGATTTCTTCATCCTCCTCGTCATCGCCATTGACAGGGGGAGGAACTTCTTCTTTATGGACGATAAAGATTGAGAAGTTATCAAAACCATCGTTGATCAAATCCTAAATAAAGTCATTATTCAACAACACCTCCTGTCCAAATGGAAAATCTGCAATCGGCTTCAATTCTGTCGCGAAAACTATAAATTTAGTGGCATCAAAACCTCTCGACTCTCTTTCAATGGCATTCACATTTTACTGGTTTGCATGATTCGGTAGAGGGTTGGTGGTAACATTCAGTTTCTGAATGGCAATAGGTGGAGGGATCACCTTGTTGTCTATCAAGTCTTGAATCTCATAACAGAGCCTCATGCAATTGTTGGTTAAATGACCATGCCGCTAGTGGAAGGCGCAATACTAGGTAGGATTATAACTTGGCAGTAAAGGGTTTGGAGACGGGGTCAGCTCCGAAGGCTTTAAGAGACCCCTCTCGATCAGAGAGCTCAAGATGGACGTTAAAGGTACACTAAGTTGGGTGAAGGCTCTCTTTTGGTTTCGGGGTTGATTTTGGGTAGCTGGCAAGATAGATAGATTAGCTTGATTCGAATTGAGGTTCAGCAGGTTCACTTCATAGCTTTCATTCACGCCATTGGTGGTATTATTTGGATTGTGGGCATATGGCTTCTAAACCGTTCTTTGACTCGGTTCTCCCTTCTCAATATCCCCAGACTGCAGTGTATCCTTTATCTGTATCCCACCATCAAAAATATGCTCAAATGTCATCAACGATTGTGTGATCAAATAGTTACGAAACTACGGCTATACGTTCTTCACTACCATTTTTACTTGCTTCTTTTCAGTGGGTCAGTTTATTATTTTTTTTGCTTTACCCCTCCACCACGTCAAAAACTCAATGAAAGATTCTTTAGCTTCCTGTCGGGTGGTCTTGAGTTCCGAAGTGATGACATTGAGCTAGATGTTGTAGTTAAACTGGTTGACAAATGCAGTAGCAATGCCTTCCCATGTTCTTGTTTTCGCAACATCTAGAGGCAGAAATCATTTTTGAGCAGCTCTAGACAAGGGCCGCTTGAAAAGTTGTGCTTTCAATTGATCATTGATTCCCATTGGTGACATGGTTCCCACATACATCCTTAGATGGATCCTCGAGTCTCCGATCCCGTCAAATTTCTCAATGTGGGCATCTTAAACATCTCGGGAAGCATAGCATCGGGGAACAAGCAGAGCCCCTCAACATCCAACATATAATCCACGATTCCTCGGGCTTTCCTTAAAATCATCTCTAATTTGTTAACCTTATCAGACAAGATCGATTCCTTCATGGCTAGGATTTTTGGGATTCCTAGCTGGATAGGCTGTGCAACTACAGGTTGGGCTCCCTCAAGTCCCACATTATCGTCCTAAATATTATCTCCTATTCCATCCTTCAGGTCATTTAGAACAACTACGTTGGGATCTATAGCTCGGGTCCTTAAAACCTGGATCTGAGTCTGATACTGAGTCTAGATCATAGCCTGATTGGTCACTGTGGTGCTGACTCCCTCAATAGTCTAATGTAATTCTAAAATTACCCTCACCATATCATAGTCAATTTTGAGTCTGCCATTGGTAATATCAACTGATCCACATGTCTAAGTCTTCCACTCGAAGATCGGGCCCAAGTACATATAGGTTCTTCTCTACTCAGAGTTATTATCTTGGGTTTTTAAACTGAAAGGGCTCACATAAACGGAAAAACTCATTAGCTAGGCCTAAACTCAAAATAACTTACTCTCGATGACACATCTAGGGGACAAAAACTAATCCAAATTGAGGTGCTAACTATACAAACAAAAGCATCCATAAAAAGAAAATCACATAACCCTAAAAGATTTATTGATCCTAAAAGAAGGTGTTCCAAGAAACTATATGTACATGAAAAGGCTGGTAGGTCTTCACTCAGTGTAGTTTTTGAATAGAGTTAAGAATATACCTTCTAATGCCAGGAATGGTGCAAGGCATGGTCAAACGGTACGTAATAACTCATTTTGCTACATCTATGGAAGCATGTGGCCAGAAAGTTTGTTGGCTTCCCCGACATAGCCTTGAAACAATAAACTAACCAAGGTATTGGGTAGGCGGAGCAGGGGTTTGAGAACCCAGCACACAGATATGCAAATGCAAATACGAATACCGATGAAAATTTTACAACAAGAACCATTGGCATTTCAAGTTAATCCCTCTTATGATTTTTCTAAAAAACTAATCTCTAACGGAGTCGCCAAAAAGGATGCAGGCATTTTTTTGGTCTCATGAGATGCACTGGATATCTACTATTTGTAGAAAAATATTCTTTTCTTTTCAAAACAAGAAAATCCAAGATATCTGAGCATCAATTTTAGAAAAAAGGAGTCGCCACTTGATTTTTGAGAAAAATCAAGAAAAATAAAAAGAAGGTTGCGGGTCTTTTAAAAAATCGTAACCAGAGAAAAAAAAAGGTTTGGGGGCTACGGTACGAAAAGGAAAAGTGTTAGGCACCCTTTTCGGCCAACCGTGAGGTTGGCCAAAAACTTTGTCAATATTGGTTCTTATTGTAAACTTTTTAAAGGTAACATATACAGAACAAAAGGTTAAAGAGAGTTCAAACAAAATCAAACAAATAAACAAAATCTTAACAATGGTTCGTAGGATCATGCAATTTGGTTATTATTTCTAGATTTGCCACACGTATCATTTAAGCAAAGCAAAGCAAAAAACAAACGAATAAACAATAAAACGAACAAATAAAGGTTTAAAGGTCGTGCAACAATGCTTTTGCTCGTAACATGCTATCAACATGTTGTATAAAATAAACAGAAGAGACTTAGGCACTATTTTAAGCTACTGGATATACATAGAAACTCATGGCCATAGTAACTAATGTTGCGGCCATGAAAAAATAAATCACAAAACAAGCGGCCGTGACAAATATAATGTTACCATGACAAAATGCAAAATCTCATAGCCGTGAAAAATAAAAGTCGCGGCCATGGTTTTAAAGGGTCCAGAACAGGGTATAAATAACGCACTAGGCTTGAAACTGGCTCAAACGAATAGGATATAGAGGACAGAGACCATAACCCATTCGTTCTAGGCTAGATCCACCATCTTCCATCCTCTACAGAAACAATATCTCTAAAACAAAATGTACAAGATATCAAAATAAATGCCAAAATGCTTAAAACACATTTTCATGTCATTAGCCTCACAAAACCTCATGGTCGTAGCAAGAGAATATGGCGTCCGTAACAAACATGGAACTAAAAGTTGTGGCCATGGACAATAACTGGTGGCCATTACTATGAGTTTAATAAAACACATGGCCGTGACATTATAAGGTCATGGCCGTCATGTTTTTATAACTACAGAAAACATAAGAATAAAGGTATATGGAGTGGAGATCACATCCCATTTGATCTAGGCCAGATCTACTGATCTAGGTCAGATCTGCTGATCTAGGTTAGATATGCCATTCGTTACCCAATCATAAAATAGACTGAGGTACAGAGAAGAGAAGATGTTAAACAGAGTATGTAAGAAAAAGGGAGGAAACCTTGAGACAAATGAATGTTTTGAGCCTCTAAACAGATGTCATAGCCGTAACAATAGAATATTGCGGCCGTGAGTAAATAAAGCATAAATATATCATCCATGTGCATAAAGGTCACAACCGTGACTGTAGGTTTAACACAATATACGGCCGTGACATTAGAAGGTCGTAGCCGTCATGTTTCAGAACCTCGGGAAGTTTTTAAAGTGCTCAATGTGCTTGTGAGCATCGAAACAAAGTAAAAACTACTGTAAATATGTGAAATACCGAGCTACGAATACATTGTTGATAATGAAAACTTGAAGGAACACTGCTTAGATCAAAATAAATAATGAATAAACAATAAAAACAATGGAAACCTTATCCACAACACCCTCGGGGAAAGAAAATGAGGGTTTAGAGAAGAGTCGTGGCTTCCTAAGGTTACCTAGTGTGAATATCCACCATGAATGGCCTTTTGGGGGTGAAAATATGCAATCTCCATGGCAATACAAGCTCTACGAACTCTTTCGATGCGAGCAAGACCACAAACAATGCTCAGAAAGTGTAGAATGGATTGGAGAATATTGGGTGGAGGTGTATTTGGGCAGAGTTTGGACCTCTAGATTCTTCTTCTCCTAGTTCTGCTTGGAAACACCGCCTATTTATAGGCAACAAGAGCAACACCGACCCCCTCTAGGATGCTTCCATTTGTCCAAAAAGGGGTAATAGTGACAGCCGCTACCTTTTTACTTTTTTATAGTGACGGCCGCTACCTTTATGATGATGAAAAGGATAGCCGCAACTTTTAAAAGTCGCGTTAAGATAAAAAGATGCGTCCATTACAAAGGAAGTCACGGCCTGGTTTAGGGTTTACAAAAAGGTCATGATCGTGACATAAAAGTCACGGCCTGGATGTTGTTTGGTGTTTTTCTTAGGTTTTGAGCCATATTCGTGATTCTGCTTGCTTGGAAGTATCTTTGAGCATGATTCTCATACTTTCATAATTGGAGTGTATTCGAGACGGGTGCCTAATATTCGGCTTGGTCAAATTGTGGTGTCTACAGTACTCATCGATGACCTTCCCGATATGCCTGATGGCGTCTATCTCTGCTCTCCAGCATATGTTGCCCTCTATATAAGCGGGGCCAGCTGATACGGGACAACGGGACTGTATCTGAAAGGATCCCATGAGTCAAAACTCACGTGGGAGTCAAATGAGGCCGACGAGCCGATTGGATCAGCTGGGCTCCCTGGGGGTTTTGGGCTATGCGATGATGATGATACCATCCTATAATGAAACAAGAGAATGGTGTCAGTTTTAAGTAAACTGTTAGTTCAAAAGTTTCAAGTCTAAAGCATGGTAGTAAAAGGGGTCTAGCCAAGTATAAAAGTCTTAAGCCAAGGTCAACGATCATGTGGATAAGGGTTGAACCTAAACTCTGATACCAAACTATAACGCCCCAAAATCGAGGACATCTAGAGTGACAATAGCTAATAAGGTCCAAGAAATTTAGTAGTGATATTACCCTTTCAAAGCAAGTAAAGTAAAAGTAGAGTAATTGTTATGATTACAAACCCAAAAATAATGTTTTAAGAAAAAAGAAAAATAAGACATGAAGCACTAGGTCTGGTAGCAAAAGGGTCTAATGCAGTAGACTTGGTGAGAATTCAGCTCACGAGAGCCAAGGTTCTACCTCCTCTTCCACGGTATCACCAATAGGGCCTCTGGTTCCTCAAAACCTAGCATAACACGCCATGAGCTAACGCCCAGGAGGATCAACATAAATATACAAGTTTTTCTCATGCAACATGTCAAATAATAACAGATAAATATGATAGTGAATATGGTAAAATTGATGCAGTAGGTTTTCAATTATAATCCAATTGAATCCTAAATTATCATAGGTTCTCCCCAATCGGGGTAAACCATCCTAACCCTGATTCCAACCACGCAAACCAAGTCTATTGACCAACAAAGGGCGTTCTTTCAGCTGTGGGATAACTACATAGCCAAACTAAGTGTCCAACTAGGTCATTACTGACGACAAGGTGTGGAGAATCACATCATCGACAAAATTTGGCCCTCGGATCTTAGGTCAAGGTCTAATGCGGGATCGCGAAATATCTAACTTCTATAATTTCACCACCTAATCCATCCTTCACCAAGATTCATAAAATCATCCGTGCATATAATACTTTAGAAAATCACGAATTCCAATTTTCATGAGTTAAGTCACCATCCTAAAGTTCAATTTCATCTCTTTCTTAAAATTTATAAGTGAACCCCGTAAAACCCAACCCAATGATGATATGGCATGATATAATATGCTAATATTACACTTTTTCAACTTAATCCAAGCATGGGTATGACTATTTAACATGTAAGGTAAAAGTGTACCAATAAGTGTAAAGTCACTTTTTTTTGTTTTTTGCTTAGGCTAAAAACAATTAATACAATAAACATCTGCCAACGATGGAACTAAACTTGCATATAATTATTTGAACAACTATAATCACGGAAATACTTTAAGAAAAAATCACACATTCTAGTTAACTAGCCATGCATAGTACAAACATAGGAAACCCAAAATAATAACATTAAACACATAGCATATTGAACCAGAGTCTGGGTTTTGAGTATTTAGCTTTTGTTTTTAGGATTTTTAAAATACTTGTACTTGGAAATAAAATCTGAAATTTGGTAGGTAACATATTTAGGATGTTCTGAACACTTTTTATGTTGACCACTTTTTTGGATTGGGCCTCTAAGGCCTCATTGTTTGCAAAACAAATGGTGTGACATAATAGTGAATAAGCTCCAACATAGTGGCGTGATTGTTAGTCAGTTTAGAAATTAAAAAGAAGGACCAACCTCATTGGGTAATTTTTAAATTTTTTACAGAGATAGATATATGAGTTATGAAGCTCTGAGATTTGACCTTGCATCAAAATCATTTTAATTTATATTAATTTTCTACCAAATAGTGTCCAAATTTGACACACTTTGAGAGAATCGAAACAACTTTCTCTACGTTTAAGGTTTTCAAGTGATTCCAATGGAGTTAGAAAGATAAGACAAATATCTAACTAACCACACTGATCTCAAACCAAGATCTTGTTCCTATAGAAAATGGTGTTGATTTAAATTTGTCCTTCCAGATAGTCCATTTACCCGTTTTCAAACCAAATTTTTAAAAATTATAAGATGAGTGATCTGGACCAGAAAAAACATCATGCTTGTAAACAACATCGCCACAAAACAACAATAAAAATTTCAAAGTAGAAGAACAAATCTAGATCCAAACGAAAAATAGTGGAAAATTGAATTTTTAGCGAAAAATGTCTCTAGACAGATTTGAACTCAAAAAGTTCATGTGATTTCTTGGCTCCTAGGTCTATGACCTATGTGTGCATGGCTATACCTCTCATATATATAACTTATATATGAGATATATACTATTTTTTAAAGATCAAAACAAAGAGAAGAAGGTAGATGGATGAAGAAAGAAAAATAGGAATGAAAGTAAGGTTCTAGATCTCATCTCATGGATTGAGTATAAATCTTAAACCCCTTTGATTTTTGGAGCTAAGAAGACCCATGTTAGGAGAAAATTATGTATAAAAATATTGTTCCTACCTTGGTTTAGGTGTTGATGTTGATGGATGATGAAGATCTTTAAAGAAGAAAACCCAAGAACACTAAAAACTTTAAGATCTATAAGTTTCTTCCTCTCTTTCTCTCTTTGGCTCTCAAGCAACACTTAGTATTTTGACAAAAAAAGTTTTTGTTAGTCAGAGGTATTGCTGAACCTAGGGGTGGGGTTTGTTCTTTTAAAATGATTTTTGTTAGCTCAAAGAGTGTAATGATGGTTGTGTGTAAAGTGGATATGACTTAAGCTACTAATCTTCCATGCAGGCAAAGAGATCATGACATGAAGTAATAAACAAAAAAAAAGAGATTGAGTGTTATAGTATCTATAATGACCGGCCATGGGGTGTTTTTGGCTTCATGAGTTGAATTTTGTTGTATTATATTACTTTTATTGTATATTTAATAATATATATATATATATCTACACTACACTGTCCAAGAATTAAATTCAAAAATTAACTTAATATATATATTTAATTATGAATATTAAATATTCGCATTAATATAATAATTTTAGATTTTGTATTTAATTTTTTTTACATCTTAGTTTAATTATAATATTATTTAGTGGTGGTGGTTGGGCTAAATTACGATTTTTATATAATTTTGTAACTCGGTGTATGTTTTTAATTTTTTTTATAGTAGTTTTAATTTAAATTGGTGAAATTAGGTTTAAAACTTAATTTTTATTATTTAATATTATTTTATCATTATTTAATTACTTGTGTGGTGTACTTTTGTTTTTAATTCAAGTCTTGTTATATAAATATGATATATTGGTTTAAAGTTACTTTTTTATTATTATATTGAAAATTTACTTTTTGATTATTATATTAGAGAGTTACTTTTTTATTATTATATTTGAAAGTTACTTTTTGGAGATGTAGAGACATGTGTATATACACACACACACACACATATATATATATATATATATATATATATATATATAAAATAAAGCTCTTTGTTGGAAAATGTGTGTTGGTGGTATCTAAGTGGTGAGATTATATTATTTTGTAATTTCATATTTTATTCACTATTGTTATTAAATTTAATTTTATAATTGCTATTACTTTTATTATTTATTTATTTAGCTATTAGTTTACCTGCAGTCGCTATTATTTTATTGATATTGTTATTCTATGAATGTTGTTGTAGTTGTTGTTGTTGTTATTATTTTTATTATTATTACTATTATTATTATTATTATTAAATAATTTTCTAGGTTGTGAGATCGTTGGCTATTCTAGTTGAATATTTTACCGTTACTAATAATATTCCTAAAAATCGGCCCTACATTGGGGCTCGTTGCCGCCCAAATTCTAATTGGAACCACGCTCTATCTTGGACATGGGGGCAATTGATGTTGGTAGCGAGTTCTCACAGGACCTCGGCTAACCCCGATGGAGGTCGGTTGGCTTGTCGTTGATGGTTTGGTCATCTACCCGCTATCCTAGATAAGAGGGAAGGTGTTATGCTTTGTGGGTTATTTCAATTCTTGATTGTTTCTATGTTTTGGGATCATGTGGAGTTAAATTGAAATTGTCTTAGCAAGCATTTATTTGTAAGGTAATTTATGGAGATTTTTTATCTTGTATTTTATATCGTTTGAGTTCAAGTACATAGTCAGTTGAGAATACAAGTTTTTATGATGATCACAAAAGAGTACACATACAACACATAAGGGAAAACAGTACAACACATAACATGTAGGAGCCTATCTAGAACAAATGTGGGTAGAAACAACGGACTTTGGCTTCATACTCCCATGTCACCTCGTAGATCGCATAGCACCTCCAATAGACTTCCATGTGTTGTTAGGGTTGTATACTGAAAATCATGTTTTTATTTTGATTTTAGTATTTAATTTTAATTTTTAATAAAATTAATTTTTTATCTTATGAGAGTCTTAATGAGCAATGTATACAATATCATTTATTTAATATTATCCATGAATGTCGTTTATTCTGTACAGTATTTAATTTGCTGTGTAGAGTACGGTTTGCACACAGAATACCAGATTTTAGGTTCTCGCAAAATATAAGTATTTGTTCACAATTTAGATGAAAATAGACATATCATCGGTACGACTATAGCACAGAGTTTTAGTAGACCTGTCATGGTTACGGGGAACAGGTAATAATGACGTCTATTATTTT
Organism: Heliamphora pulchella; assembly: GCA_032270985.1. Classification (NCBI taxonomy): domain Eukaryota; kingdom Viridiplantae; phylum Streptophyta; class Magnoliopsida; order Ericales; family Sarraceniaceae; genus Heliamphora; species Heliamphora pulchella. The sequence continues at coordinate 14,636 of JAULJZ010022373.1, forward strand.
GACTCTCTGTACTAATACACTTTTTGTATATTGAACATGATATTTGAGGTAATTAATTTTATACTGATTATATAAATTAATTCACACCCCAAGGTTATTATGGATAGTACTTATGCTTTTAATCATAAAATAATTTTTGATTTGCGTATATTTAATATTCGTTATTTTGATTCATTAGAGGGTGCGATCTTATATGAGTCTATATTCCTGGTGAGTTTGATAGTGGTATTATTTATATGTTAAATATTAATTATTGATGAAATTCACGTCTCGATTGATCGGGATTGATAATATCACCTTAAGGAAGCTTATAAGTTTTGACCAGGCTAAATCATGCAGGTGAATTTGAATATCTGACGGTCAAATAAGTTAAGTGGAAGGGTTTAAAAAATTTAAAGATACCGATTAAATTAAATTGTCACTAATTAAATTTAATTAGTGAGTATCTGGAATCTTAACGTGGGAAGATGAGTTAAGCATTTAATAACAGGAGCTCACTGCAAGATGGTCTTGAGATTATGGCTTAGAGTGCAATTACAGTTCTTTAGTGGTATGAACTGTAATTTAGTATTTTATGAAAGTTGTAAAAACTGCCGCAAGATTTTTATAATTATAGATACCGATGAAAGGTTTACTTAATTGCAAAAATTGCTGGATACGTATCTGGATTACACTAGATGTCATTGTCATAATTAATTCACAAGTCCCTGCTATAGCCCTATAAATATACAAGTAGGCTGAACCAAATTCATAATTTATCTTCAAGACTAAAGTTGACCAGGTTCTGCCAGTAGAAATTCTCGAAGGATCGTAACCCACACTGTATTCGGGAATCGTATAAGAAAATATAATAAAAGGTCTGACAGGAGTTTCAATTTGAAATTAAAAAATTCATAGTTGGAGAATCGACCTAAAAAGATATTCTTCTAAATTAATTCTGATCATTCGACATCAAAAGTTTTATCTAGAACCCGTTTCGGCGATGGTCCATTTAGTTTTTTTTATCGAAAAGTCATTTACAAAACAATGACCTTGGTAGTTTTGCCATAACAATTGGTATCAGAGCAGTTTTATTTTTTGTTTACAGTTTATCGAGGGGCCAAGTAGATTTAGAACTGTGCTAACTTTATTTTGTAAGCGTTCTAATATCAGTTTTATGATCATTTTTTTATTCATGTTTGATTGAATGATTTGGATTATGATTATAATTCTTTTTTTTAATCACGAGGATTGATCGTGATAGCTTAAGTTTTTTAGATCGAATGTGAACCTGCGGGACATAGATTTACGATATAATTTCTATTATTTGTTTTTAAATATTGTTTTAGAATATTTAAGAACATGTTGATTATCCAAGAACACAAAGAACAGACGGTGGCACCGGCGGTGGTTTCAGGAGTTATAGGCCACGGATCGCGGTGGTTTTTTCACAAATTTTTTGACAATTTTTCAAGCAATTTTTTTCTGCAGTTTTTTGGCTTAAAAATCGTATTAAAACAGGTCCCAAAAATATTTAAAAAAATCAGCACAAAAATAGTCCACCAGCAGCACCACCAGCAGCGGTTCAGGGCTGTTTTTTGATATTTTTTGCATTATTTTTTACACTAGTTTTGAGAAAATTTTTAGGCAAAAAATAGCTGTAAAATAATAGTGAAAAACAGTCCCAAAAGCTGAAAAAAATAGCATCAAAATAGGCAGCAAAAAGCAGCACAGGCGGCGAAGCTTGGGCGGCGCCGGCGGTGCTAGTGGTCGGCGTTGATGGTGGCTGGTCCAGGTTGTCTTGGCTTGATTTTTCTGATATGTTTTGATCCAGATAGGATATATTTGTATATCACTACAAATCAGAGAGTCATGATGCAATCGAAATGGTAAGAAGCTGATTCAAATAAAGATTAAATCATAAAATCGGGATATATATATATATATATACATATATCTTGCATTTATATTCTTATGAAGTACGTAGATGAAGTATATATGTTTTATATATTCCTGTTAATTTAATTAATTTGAAAATTTTAATTTTAATTAAATATTTTGTAAAGAAAAATAAAATTAAGTTTTTTTTTAATTAAATGAAAAAGCTTTAGATATTTTTTTAACAAAATATCATGTTTAAGATGATTTTTTATTAAGTCAGATATCTTGAAAAACGTGAAATTTTTTTGAATTAATTAAAAAAAAATATTTCATCTAAAGAAATTATTATTTTTGAAAAAATGTGTAATATTAAATAAAATAATTGAATATCTTTAATCACTACCTTAACTAAAAAACTGAAGAAAAAATTATGCATTCATCGAATTTTATTTGTTACGCATTAAAATACGAAAATATGATTTGGTAAATCAGAATCTTTGGGATCGTGTACATGGAAAGAAGTTTTGAACTCTTTCAGATCATGTGATTTTTGAAATTAATAAATTTATTTTAATTAGACAGATTTTTATAATCCTCAAAAATATTTTAAAAATCTAAGTAGGAGAGAATTTATTCACAGATACATCCCGCAGTCTCCATCACTTGTTTGTAGGTGATATAATTAAATTCTGTGTGTTAGTAGTAAGGCCTTCGTTCCTATTGGACAGATTAATTGTGGTATTATCAATACAAACCTCTTTTAGGGATAATTCTAGACAATTGTTAGTGTGGATCAGTTCTCCATCTGAAGAGTTCATTGCAAAGCGATTAATTTGAGATTAGGTGATGGTTGACACTTAGCTATATGTAATAGTATACTCTCCATCTGAGTCACTTCTATTATCTACTTAATCAAAGCTATGTCAGCTATTTAATTTATTTGGTAGGGTCAGTTGCATAGATAGTAAAATTAATAAGAATTGGCCTATCTGGACAAACGATGAATAGTTGACATCCTCCCATCGAGGCATACTATTCATAGGGTACTAGGCTGCTGGCGAATTTCTTTTAAAATGGTAGAGGGAACCAAATTAAAATAAATTCAAAGTTTTGCTCATCATAATTAACAGTAATTTTTAATTATATCATTTTCAATAATAAAATGGCTTTCAATCCACTCACTTCAATATTCAAAGAAAACAAACTTACGAAACCAAACTATATTGACTGGAAAAGGAATTTGAATATTATCTTAATTGTAGAGAATTATAAGTTTCTATTAACTGAGATATGTCCACCAATACCTCATGTGAGGGCGACCGAACAGGAAACCCAAGCCCATCAGAAGTGGCAGAAAGCTGATTAGACGGCTCGCTGTTATATTTTGGCTTCCATGTCAAATGTTTTGCAGCATCAGCATCAGTCTATACCTAGTGCCTATGACATGATTATAAACCTCAAAGAAATATTTGAGGATTAAAATCATGCTGCTAAGCAGGTGGCCGTGAAGTCTCTTATGAATGCAAATATGGCTGAAGGCACAGTAGTTAGGGATCATATTCTAAAGGTGATTAGTCTTCTAAATGAACAGGAGATCCTAAGAGCTGAAATTGACAGAAAAACCTAGGTCGATATCATACTCCAGTTACTGCCTAAAAGTTTTATGCAGTTCTACCTAAACTATACCATGTACAAGTTCAGCTTTTCATTGGCAGAACATCATAAAGAACTTCAAGCAGCCGAGAGTGTTCTTAGGAAGCTAGGTTCTTTATAAGTGGCTGAAAAAAGTCCTTCCTCTAAGTCGAAAGGTAAGAAAAAAAAAAGTTTAGACACAGGAAGGCACAGCTCCAAAAGCAGTTAAGGGACCAAAAAATGGTGTGAAGAAGCCAATAGGCAAGTGCTATCATCGTAACCATGTTGAGCATTGAGAAAAGCAGTGTTCGATTTTTCTCATTTAGCAGAAAAAGCTAGGTAATTTTTGTTAACTAGTAGTTAAAATATGTTTAGCGGTGTTATCTACCAGTACCTGGTGTGTAGATACGGCAGCCACTAATTATGTCTTCAATTCTTTGCAGGGATTTCAAGAAATCAGGCAGCTCAGTGATGAAAAAATATACCTACATATGGGCAATAATACAAGGGTGGCAGCAGTTATAGTAGGAGATGTCACTCTCGATTTTAGTAGAGTAGAATATTACTTCTAAAAGATTATCTTTACGTACTTTCGATTAGAAGAAATTTAATTTCGGTTTCTAGTTTAATAAAGGATAAATATTCTATTCATTTTGATGACTCAGTGGTTGTGAAGAAAAATAAACATTTTATTTGTTCTGGTACATTAGTGGATGATCTGTATGTCATGTCTCTTGTCTCTCTTACACTGCAACTAACTGAATTGAATAAAACATCTAATTTACCATATAAAAGAAAGTTTTCATCTTTAATGAACTAAATGTTTCTTTGGCACTTACGCTTGGGTCATATTAATCTAAAATGATAAATAAACTGGTAGAAAATAGACCTTTGAGTTCATTAAAAGTAGAGGCACTTTTTATTTGCGAATCCTACTGTGAGGGTAAGAAGACAAAGATGTCATTTTCGGCCAAAGGATATATAGTTAAAGAATCGTTGAAACTAGTTCATTTTGATGTGTGTAGTCCTATGATAATCTGGGCTAGAGGTGGCTTTGAGTACTTTGTTAGTTTCATTAATGACTACTCAATGTATGGATGCATTTACATGGTGCACCGTAAGTCTGAATGCTTTGACAAATTTAAAGAATTTAAGATGGAGGCGAAGAAGCATCTAGGTAAAAGTATCAAATCAATACGATCCGACTGCGATAGAGAGTACCTCTTTGGAGAGTTTAGGGACTACTTATCATCAGAAGAGATTATATCCCAGTTGACTGTACCTGGCACTCTGCAGCAGAATGGTGTAGTAGAAAGAATGAATAGAACTCTTATGGAGATGGTATGGTCCATGTTGAGTTATTTAGGATTACCCGATTCGTTTCGAGGACTCACATTAGAGGCAATGGCTTACATTCTAAACATGGTACCTTCTAAGTCCTTACCTTCTACTCTCACAGAATTGTGGACCAAGCGTAAGCCTAGTATGAAACATATTCAGATTTGAGGGTGTCCAGCACATGTGCTGAAAAAGAACACAGGTAACTTGGAACCAAGGACAGAAATCTGTTTCTTTATGGGGTATCCCATGGGAATGAATGGTGGTCTATTTTATAATCCTAAGGATCAGAAAGTCATTGTTAGCACTAATACCCAATTCTTGGAAGAAGATTATATTATAGACCACAAGCTCAAAAGTAAAATTATTCTAAAAGAAATGAGAGGAAATACAAGTAAAATGGAAGAGGAACCACAAGTAACTTTTATTCCATTGCCTCATTGTAGTGGGAGGATTATCAGGACAGGTGCAAATCATGAATAGGGTGCTGGTGCACAGGGTTCAGATTCTGCACTGCGTGTTACTGTTAGTACACAAACACAGACAGTACCTCATTGTAGTGGAAGGGTTAATCATCAACTTGACCGGTATATGTTCTTGGGAGAGTCTTTTGACAGGATCCCAGCAGAACTGGATACCGAACCCTGTAACTACAATGAAGCACTTTAAGATAAAGATGCAGTTCTTTAGCAAAAGGCTATAAATTTAGAGATGGAATCTATATATTCTAATCAGGTCTAGGAACTTGTAGAACCATCCGAAGGGATAAAACTCATTGAATGTAAGTGGATCTACAAGAAGAACAGAGGAGCAAATGCGAAGGTTGAAACCTTCAAAGCTAGAGTTATTGCAAAAGGGTTCACTCAAAAAGAAGAGATCGATTATGAGAAAATCTTTTCATCGATAGCCATACTTAAGTCTATCCAAATTCTCTTATCTATTACTGCTCATTTTGATTATGAAATTTGGCAAATGAATGTCAAGACAGCTTTTCTTAAAGAAAGTCTTGACGAGTGTACCTATATGGTACAACGTGACGGTTTCGTAGCAAAGGGCCAGGAGCACTTGTTGTGCAAGCTTAAGAGATCCATTTATGGACTTAAGCAGGCATCGAGGTCTTAGAATACTCGGTTTGATGAAGCCATAAAGTCTTACTATTTTGATTAGAGTCTAGATGAATCCTGTGTATACAAGAAGCGTAACAGAAGCGTGGTGAACTTTCTAGTAATTTATGTGGATGATATCTTGCTCATTGAAAACAATGTGGGGGCATTATCTACGATAAAAGTATGATTATCTAGACAGTTCAATATGAAGGACTTGGGAGAAGTCAGACACATCCTAGGGATCAAGCTTGTGCAAGATCGAAAACAAAGGATGTTGGGCTTATCACAAGCAAAGTACATCGATGATATCGTTACTCGTTTTAGCATGCTAGATTCTAAGAAAGGGTTTCTCCCTTTCTGGCATGGAATCACTTTATCCAAGGATTAGTATCCTTAGACACCTGATGAGATAGAGAAAATAAAGGCAGTTCCATATGCTGCAGTAGTAGGAAGCCTAATGTATGCTGTGCTTTGCACTAGACTCGACATCTGCTTTGTTGTTGGCATAGTTAGCAGATATCAGACTAACCTATGGAAGGAGTATTAAACTGCGGCAAAGAATATAATCAAGTACCTGAAAAGTTCTAAGGATTATATGTTGGTTTACCAGGCAGACAGTCTAATACCTTTAGGGTACATAAACTTAGATTTTTAGTCAGATAAAGATTTCTGTAAGTCTACCTCAGGATATGTGTTTAACTTAGGATGTGGAGCTATAAGTTGAAGGAGCAATCCTACATTGCTGATTTCACTAAGGAAATCGAGTACGTGGCAGTTTTTGAAGCAGCCAAGGAGACTATTTGGCACAAGAATTTCTTGTTGGATCTAGATGTGGTCCTTCCAATTCTGTTGGCTATTACACTTTATTGTTACAATAGTAGAATGGTTGCAAACTCGATGGAACCAAGAGTGCACAAGAAAGGAAACCACATTTAACGTAAGTATCACCTGATATGAGACATTATACAGAGGGGGTGATGTTACTGTGACCAAGATTGCATCAGAAAACAACCTTGCAGATCCTTTTACAAAGAGCTTACCAGCTAAGACTTTTGTTAGTCATGTAGAGGGTTTGAGAGTCAGATATATGGCAGTATGGTTTTGAGTATAAGTGGAAAATTATTAGGGTTGTATACTAAAAATCATGTTTTTATTTTGGTGTTAGTATTTAATTTTATTTTTTAATAAAATTAATTTTTCATTTTATGAGAGTCTTACTGAGCAATATATGCAATATCATTTATTTAATGTTATGCATGGATGTTCTTTATTCTGTACATTATTTAATATGGTGTGTAGAATACGACTTGTACACAGAAAATCAGATTTTAGGTTCTTGCATAATATAAGTATTTGCTCACAGTTTATATGAAAATGGACATATAATCGGTATGACTGTAGTATAGAGTTTTAGTAAGTTTATATTGGTGTTGGGTAACAGATAATAGTAGCATTTATTATTCTGACTCTTTGAGCTAGCACACTTTATATGTATTGAACGGGACACATTGGGGTAATTAATTTTATACTGACAATATAAATTAATTCACACCCCAAGATTATTATAAGAGTGCTTATGCTATAAACCCTGAAGTAATTATTCATTTGCGTATATTTAATGTCCATAGTTTTTATTCATTAAAGGGTGCGATCTTATATGGATCTATATTTCTAGTGAGTTGGATAACAGTATTAATTATATGGTGATTATTAATTATTGACAGAATCTACGTCTCGAATGATCGGGATTGACGATACCCCCTTGAGGAAACTTATAAGTTTTGACTGGGTCAAAATCTGCAGGTGGATTTGATTATCCATCGGTCAAATAAGTTAAGTAGAAGGGTTTAAAAAATTTAAAGATGTTGATTAAATTAAATTATTAGTAATTAAATTTAATTAACGGATATTGAGAATCTTAATGTGGGGAGATGAGTTAAGAATTTAATAATAGGAACTCACTGCAAGATGATCTTAAGATTATGGTTTAGAGTGTAATTACATTTCCTTAGTGGTGTGAACTGTAATTTAGTATTTTATTAAAATTGCTAAATTGTGAAAACCGCTGGATACGTATCTGGGTTACACAGAAGTCCTTATCATAATTACTCCACAGGTCCCTACTGTAGCCCTATAAATGTAACGACCCGATACAGACCCGAGTTGTAACAACCCAATTGATAACGACCCGTGTAAAGACCCATCCCAAACCCTAATATTAGTAATGGATAGTCCACAAGGCTATAGAACACGGAAGAAGTTTAAAACCCTAACTCGAATCGAAAATCCTAAGTTCGACCTGAAAATCCCAAAAAGATCCAAAACTCAGGCAACAAAACCTTAACACCTACGGAGTCTCCTAATATTCTAAATTAAGTATATATCATGAAATAATGAATTCAAAATAAAAAATTCTCATAAATAGGATAAAATGACCGTTTTGCCCCTAGTACAGCAAAAAGTCTTAAAAATTTAAATTTTGACATATGGATACCCTAAATTAAGGATTTAAGTACAATTAAGTAGCAAAAGACAAAATAACATCAAAAATATCAAAAATACCCCTTAGTGGCCGACCACCTTGGGGAATGTACCAAAAAGTGACTTTTTGCTTCTTTTTAGCTTTAAATGATGAGAAATGTATTAAATGAAGAATTATGGTGATCCCAAACTTGTTGACCAAGTAATATACCTAATAATATAGTGTTATAAGTCAACAAAAGTAAATAAATTATTATTGAAGTTCATACACAACAAAATAAGTCAAAAAGCCCTATATTACCAAAACAACATATTTTGACTTAAAAGATTACATATATTTAATTAATTGCTATGAAAACTATGATAATACATGAAAATACTATATTTCTCATAAATATATCAAAATAATAAGTCTCAGTAAAAAAAGACAACAAAAAGATACATTAAATTAACTTTTAATATATTTTCTTGCACAATAGGGGCACACAAACCAAGAAAAATCCCTTGATTGGTGGGAGATCAGATTTTTGTCCCCCAATCAGCCCCCTACCTACTTTTAGCTTCCCAAAATCTGAATTTTAGCCTTCAAAAATTAAATCAACTCAAATCAAATTCAAATCACATTTAATGAAATGAAGAAAAAGGAAGCTTCTTGTGTACTATTTGTCTCCCCTTGTCCCCTAACCTTTGCCTATTTAAACTAAGCCCAAACACCTCTTCTACCCTTCAAAATTTCGTGCAAGAAAGTGAGGGACCAGACCTTCAATTGTTCTTGAGGTATTCTATATGTTTAAGGAAGAAGAAAGAAGAAAAAGAAAGAAACCGAGAAGTTTTCGAAAGCTATGTCCAAATCAATTCTCCACCATTATTTGATCTCTCAAAACAAGAAAGTAAAATCTCTAAATCTTGTATGTAATACCCCTCAAAACATCCCCCCAACACACCCCATAAGCTCCTAAAAAATCAAGAACCGAAATCAAACCAAAAATGCATTGTAGTTGGAAACCAAGGGGCAGTTTTGATTATGAATAATATGAGATGTTGTTGTATGTTGTTATCTTTGAGTTTGATGATCTCTATGGGTGCTGGAGTCTTGATATTTAAGTTTGAAACACAATAATGAAAGGAAATGGAACCAAAACTTGACATAATATAAGTAGAAGACCTAAACCCTAAGAGACTTGATTTTTAAGGACTTTGATGTTTCTACACTGAGATTTCAAATACCAAACTCAATGTAGAAAATTTATCTACGCATCAATTTTATGCCCAGAGTTATCTTTTTGTGTTATCTATCATCCAAAGTTAGTTTCAACTCATTTGCATAACCAGAACTATTGAGGTTTGATAGGTCAAAACCCCATTAAAAATCTCTGTTGATTTTCAGTCCCGGAGAAACATTCTATCACATATTTTTATATGGTCCAAAATCCCTATATTTAGTGATCTATTACAAATGTGGTCTACATGAATATTGTAGCTAACATATTGATGTATTGTTTGCCCAAAACTCAGACCTTAAAGCCTCGAGATGATATCCCAAAATCGTTTTAAACCCCCTGTCCAAAATCGGCTCTACTGAGTTTTTGCGGCTGACAGAACCTACTTTTTAAAATGGCCAAAACGTCTAACTTGTTTCAAACAACTACCCTTATCTTTAAATATGAAACTAGTAGGGAACTTGTTAAAATAGAACCTACTAAAAAATTAGCTCATTTGAACTTCATTTGTTACCCCAAAACCAAGAGCAATAAAAGCTAGTTTTTGGTAAAAATCTGGAGAAAGTGCTGAACCGTTTTTGCCTAGAATGAAATGTTAACCCATTTGCCTTAGGATTTGGTCTTGGTGTTAAACATGCGAGTTGGAGGATATATTTTTATCTAAATGGTGTTTAAAAATCATAGTTTAATTATAAGTCTAGACGCCCCAAAACTTTGCTGCCCCTATTAATTTAATAATTGGTTTTGGCCCTAAAAGTTGTTAAGTGTGATTCGAGCACTCTTTGCCATGAGACCCGAATTTCTATATGATGACTTATTTGAATTAGTTGATTAGTGTTTCAAGTGAATGTATGATGATCTAAAACCCTTTCTGTTATATTGGATCATATCTTGAGAATTGTATCCTGTGCTTCACATACGTGTACCTTATGGTTTGCGCGTTATACCTTGAACTTTGCCATGCTAGTTGATGCCATACTATGAATTGTAGCACTTGATATCAATGGTACACATTATGAGTATTGTCATTCGCATCCTGGCATGTTGGAGTCCGTCTGTTCAATCCGTTGTTGGGATGGGCTGTGTTGAGAATATTCTTCTTGATTCTAAGTCTAGGGCGTCCCTGGTTGCCATTTTCGAAAATATTTTGGTTTTTAAACCCCGGGTACGTCACCGGTGTGGGAAATGATTTTGGCTTGTACACCCTGGGTGCGTCCCCAGTGTTGGAAATGATTTTGGTTTGTACACCCTCGGAGCGTTCCCAGCGTTACAAAAATGGTTTATAAATATGGTTGGGCACGATGGGTTCGTCGCTAGCGTTCTGGTTTTGATAACTTAGAAATTGGGTAAGTTGGAGAGAACCCAATTATGACTGTCCTAAATCCCTCATCTTGGTACTTTGTATAATGTGAGCGTCTCTTGAATTCTCTTAGTCTTTGGGTTGACACCAGTGAAGGCATCACGAGTCTTAAGGTGGGACAAACCACTTGGGATGAATTCTCCTTGTACACCCTGGGTGCGTTCCTAGTAATACAGATTTGGTTTATACACCCTGGGTGCGTCCCCGGTGTAGGAAATGGTTTATTAGATATTGTTGGCCTGGAGTATGGTGCAGACCCTACACCATTGCCATTGAGTAAAATAGTTGTGGCATGAAAGCCAGGCGATGTGGTTATTATTTGCAACGAGGCGCAATGATGGCTTTGGTGATCAAGTCCCATTAAGTCTAATATGGTGATTCCCGGTGTGGAATTCCTGTTCTTATCTAGGTGCATGTTGGGTTGAGCATCTGCATTTCATACACGCATGTTTATTGACTTATCTGTTATCCTGTCATAAATTTATCTGTCTCTTTGATTATAAACTGTATTAGGTGTTATATGGTATGTGTTGCTGTGAATTTTGTGCTGTGAGATCAGTTAGAAGGTTAGAGTGTTTTACTTCTGGGGCTTGGCTCAAGGCATTCGTGCCACATGTGAGGATGAGTTCTTGGAGGAAGTCATCTCAGATGGAGATGAAGAGTTTGAAGAACAGGGTGAGTCCCAAGAGCACACAATCCAGCTGATGCATTCTGAGGAGTTGAAGCTTCTGCTTTCGTTTTTATATTCATATTTCTCGTGCTTGGTGTAATTGTTGAAATTTCTTGGTGGAACTGTAATACTTAAGTACTTTAAATGGTTCAAAACTCCTTTCTGATGTAATAACTAACGTATATACATATGAATGAATGGATAGAATATTCCTTTATTTATATTTATGTATGTCCCGACGTGCCCGGAGGACGGGGCACCACAGTTAGTATTAGAGCTTAGGTTTAGTGAACCTTCAGGCCTTAGGTTATGGGAAATCATGCATTATGCCGTGTTGAAGCTTTGTAGGAGGTGTTGTATTACTAATAATTCTCATCTATACATTATAACAACTAAAATCTTCTACGCCTGAGTCTTGTAGTACGTCGTGTTAGGACGTTACCAGGATCGGAACCAGCAAGGAATCTACATGCGAAGGATGGGTATGACCATCGAGATCGAAGATTGGAAATTCATGCAACGAGTTATCTTATTTTAAGGGGGCTAGATAGGAGTACGTACTAAGAGAAGCTTTAGATATCACCTCGAGAGACACTGTTAGAACCCCGCAACTTCATCCTTATGAATTCTTTTCTCGTTTACACTAAGCCTTGGTGTCAACATTTTGAAGTTCTTTTGTATGTCCTGCCTTCTTATATCATCAATCCTTAATGGTACCGTCAAGTGTCGTTCGTCAGTAACCTATATGCACCCAAGTCTTGTTGAGAACCCTATTAGAAATTCAACTCTAGAAAATACCCTTGTCCTAAAAGTTTTCATGCCTCGATAATGACCGGTATTCGTATATTGATTCTCCTCCAATTTTAGTCATCATACTTGAACTAACTCTTCTCTTGAAGAACTCGATACCAATTCTTTGTTAAGTACTCGTTCCAAACATTCGACATTGATAAAATCTTTTGCCACCGTTCACTTCTCTCAACTCTGAAACCACCTATCGTTTGAAGGTACCGCCAGGATTCAAAAATCTTTTAGGAGATAGAATGGATGCAAAATGGATGCAGACATAGAAACCAAGGGATAGGAGAGGAATCATCAACCCGCGCAACCTGGCAATCGACTTCAACAATCCAGAAACGTACCAGGAGATACCAGTTTCCATAATCAACATGACTCATCTGGGGCTGGAGGGGTTTTGGCACGTGAAAGTGCCGTGGTGCTGCTACGGTATCTATGAGGCAACGTGGGAGCGTGACTCGATTATTCACTGCTTCTATCCGCATCTGTTCATCTAGGCTTTAGTGCGTTGGGCGTTGTATCTTTTCTTTTATTAGATGTTGTACGTGTGTTCTATGAACTTTTAAAAACCTTACACCGGTTATGTGATTATAATGAAATGCAAATGCTTGTTGTTGAATTCTTCATAAGCTATCTCATAATCCAAAATTAAGTTCCACAAAATCCTAAATCATGAAAACAATAAAGAATTGAAACAACCCCCAAATCTCAACACTCTTTTATCCTAAGATGGCTGATAAACAACTGAACCACCGACAAGATAACGAACCCCTAGATGGTGAAACACCCGAGCTAGCCTGAGTTTTACAAAAGCCACCATTAAAATCCCACAACTCTATCCCTGTGAGTTCCCTTCTTAAGCCTTTATGGCAACTCTTGTACCCGATTGAACCCCTTTGCATGTCCTTCTTCCTAATAACACCGGTCTCGAACGTTTAATGTTGGTAAAGTCTTTTATCCTCATACAATTCTCTCGATCCGGATACCGCACTTTTGTGCAGTAGTTTTATGAATTCTTTGTTTACTCTCGAAATTCCAACTTGGGAAGTCAACTTGGATGCTTGAACTGAAGTACGTTAGGCCGACGTGACTTCAGGGCAAAGTATCTAGTTAGGCTGCCCCTTTTAATATCTCCTTTATCATAATCTGATTGTACTAGATTAGCTCTAGGGACACTTGTTTAAAGTATTGTTCATTGTCCTCTTCTTGTTTTACCTATAATTGAACCCCAAATGACTACTCAATTTGTGTCAACGGTAATTGCCTTAATCGTGACCGTTTAACCTCATCCAACTTATCTTTGAACCATCTGGGTTCCATCCTAAGATGTTCTAACCCCACGCATGCTTTTTATTGTCGGCCTTCAAAACTTTACCCCATAAATCTATGAGTAACAACGATCGTCAGTAACAATTAATTATAGCTTTTCAAAGGTCCCGAAAAATGAGACTATGCCATTAATAATCTAGAGTAGAAACGACAGCTTCACACCAAAGGACTCACAACACCACCATATAATACAATTCAACCTTCTCCAGACTAGTTTATAGCCGACCCACCCATTCCTATAAATCGAGAAGTAACAGATTCATATGTGTAGTAAGGAAGTGAAAAACAAGAAACAGCCTCGAACTCACGTTACCCTTAGTACACTAGCAAAGGAGGTACATTTATAAACATCGACGTTCACACCGACCTTTCCACCGAAGTGTTAGAGTCCGGATTATTGCCATTACTGTCAAAAAATGAAGAATCTTGATCACAACAATGAACGTGTGGAGCCTGATGAAGAATTAATCACTAAGTCACAATGGATCACATGACTAGGTAATTACCACAACTATATCTTTTATCATGTTCATTTTACTTAGAATGACCAACCGCCTGAGAAAATTATCCAGTTATTAGAAGAGACATTCAAACCCAACGTTCTAGCACGTCAAGAACATACGACAGAGGCTAAGAGAAACAAAGAAACCTTTAAAAAGACTAAAGAGAAAATGGAAGCATATGATTACAAACTTCGTCATCAAGATTATCAGGATCACTTCAAAAGACCGGTAACTCTTTAGTTGAAGGCTTCAAGGGTTTAGGTGCCAAGGAGTTTGTGGAAACAGTGAGTCCTATTGACGCTGAAGATTGTTTAAACGGTGGAGTGTGCATTTTAGACAGACCAAGTTATTCACATGGTAGATTCTTGAAGTATCAGTTTGTATTCGTTCGGTGTCTAGACTGTGTAACTCTTATGGAGTGGTATTCGATTTTTGTTATGGTATCGATGTGAGTCGCAAGGAAGTTGCTTTCGAAAAAACTTTTGTGATGTGACCCGTTAGAGCAAGTTTGTTTAGATTGGTGAGTAGACATTGCTGGTATAGGGAAGAAATTTTCTTGTGGGAGCGTATGAACTCTATGTATGAGAAATTGAAAGGTGATATAATTCTATTTGTTTTCGGTGGAGTTGCGTAGCAACCTAATGTGAGTACATGGGAGGAATAAGTGTTTGGATGAAAAAAGTGGAAGCGTAAGTAAGATTATATGAATTCGTGGGTGTGATTTTTGTAATTAACCTTGAGTGAATCAAGTGTCTTCGTAGAATGTGGGTAAGATGAAATAATTAAAATGCAAAAATGGTTCTTGGTTCGATTGTGTGGCAGAAAATGTGTGAAGGGATTGAGTGATGATGATAAGAGACTTTATAATTAGGAGTTAATACTGTTCAATTAAAGGATTGTAGGGTGGATGGTGCGTATGTGAAGGAAACATGTGACGAGGTTGTGGTTGGATTCATATAGGTAAGAATATACCTGGGGAGCATTTCGTCTGTGTGGTATGTTTAACCCTAGTGACTCATTAGGTTCAAGTGGTGATATTAATCTTGATGGTCGTAAGGCTAGAGTAGTCCAACATAAAGTGATGATGTGATGCTGAGTTAATAGTCATTAGTCGATCGGGAAGTAGTCTTCGATGTATGTTTGAATATAGCAATGAAATAGTTTTCAGTAGAGTGACAGTCTTTCTAGATAGAAGTGGAGAATGTTCGAATCAGTTTCGGTGGTGGGCTAGTTTAGAGACATATGATCGCTTGTGAAAGTCGTACTCGATGTAAGTTATGTTTTGGAGCCAACGTATTCTCAAGGATAGATTAGAATCATCATATCATAAATTAAAAGTACGGGAGTCAGATATACCTAAGACTACTTTTAGAACTCGTTATGAGCATTATGAATTTGTGGTGACGCCTTTTGGATTAACAAATGTACCTGCTATGTTTATGGACTTGATGGATCAAGTGTTCAGAAGCTTTGTAGACCAATTTGTAATTGTATTGATAAACGATATTCGATTATATTCTTGGAGTGAAGAGGAACACAAGAAACAATTGAAAATTCTTTGTAGATCATGAGAAAGCACAAGTTGTATGCAAAATTTGGTAAGTGTGAGTTTTAGTGTGACCGAGTGATGTTTTTAGGTCATGTTATATATGGAGAAGAAATTCAAGTGGATCCAATAGAAGTAGAAGCATTAGTTAATGGGAAGATGTTAACTAACGTGACAGAGATAAACTTTTTGGGGCTAGCTGGTTATGTGTTACGATACTTGAAGATTCTGTAATAATTAGTTTAAAGTGTTAAGTAGGGCAAGAATAACTCACGTAATCAAAGACACAATTTTGAAGAACGAGAAGACACAATGTTAGTAAATCATCCTTAACCTTCCATGCGATGAAGTACGGGGCGATATTTCGGGGACGAAATTTGTTTAAGGGGGGTACTTTGTAACGACCCGATACAGACTCTATTTGTAACAATCCAGTTGATAACAACCCGTGTAAAGACCCAGACCAAACCCTAATATTAGTAATGGATAGTCCACAAGGCTATAGAATACAGAAGAAATTCAAAACCCTAACTCAAATCGAAAATCCTAAGTTCGGCCCGAAAATTCCAAAAAGGTCCAAAACTCAGGCAACGAAACCTTAACACCCGAAGAATCTCCTAACATTCTAAATTAATTATATATCATGAAATAATGAATTCAAAATAAAAAATTCTCATAAATAAGATAAAATGACCGTTTTGCCTATAGTACAGTAGAAAGCCTTAAAAACTAATATTTTGACATATGAATACTCTAAATCAAGGATTTAAATTAAATTACATAGAAAAAAGACAAAATAATATCAAAAATGCCAAAAATACCCCTTAGTGGCCGACCACCTTGGGGGATGTGCTAAAAAGTGACTTTTTTCCTTGTTTTTAGCTTTAAATGATGAGAAGCATATTAAATGAAGCAATATGATGATCCAAAACTTGTTGAACAAGTAATATACCTAATAATATAGTGTTATAAGTCAACAAAAGCAAACAAATTATTATTGAAGTTCATACACAACAAAATAAGTCAAAAAATCATATATTGCCAAAATAGCTTAATTTGACTTAAAAGACTACATCTATTTAATTAATTGCTATGAAAACCATGATAATACATAAAAATACTATATTTCTCATAAATATATCAAAATAATAAGTCTCAGTAGAAAAAGACACCAAAAAGATACATCAAATTAACTTTTAATGCATTTTCTTGCACAATTGGGGCACGCAAACCAAGAAAAATCCCTTGATTGATGGGGGATCAGATTTTTGTCCCCCAATCAGCCCCTACCTACTTTTAGCTTCCCAAAATCTGAATTCTTGCCTCCAAGAATTAAATCAACTCAAATCACATTTAATGAAATGAAGAAAAAGGAAGCTTCTTGTGTACTTTTTGTCTCCCCTTGTCCCCTAGCCTTTGCCTATTTAAACTAAGCCCAAACACCTCTTCTCCCCTTCAAAATTTCGTGCAAGAGAGTGAGGGACCAGACCTTCAATTGTTCTTGAGGTATTCCATGAGTTTGAGGAAGAAGAAAGAAGAAAAATGAAGAAACCGAGGAGTTTTCGAAAGGTAAGTACAAATCAATTCTCCACCATTCTTTGATCTCTCAAAATAAGTAAGTAAAACCTCTAAACCTTGTATCTAATATCCCTCAAAAAATCCACCCAACACACCCCTTAAGCCTCTCAAAAATCAAGAACCAAAATCATATCGAAAAGGCATTGTAGTTAGAAACCTAGGGGAAGTTTTTATTATGAATGATATGAGATGTTATTGTATGTTGTTATCTTTGAGTTTGATGATCTCTAAGGGTGATGGAGTCTTGATATTTAAGTTTGAAACACAAGAATGCAAGGAAATAGAACCAAAACTTGACATAACATAAGTAGAAGACCTAAACCCTAAGAGGTTTGATTTTTGAGGACTTTGATGTTTCTGCCCTGAGATTTGAAATACCATAACACAATGTAAAATTTTTTATCTAAATATGATTTTTATTTCCAGAGTTATCTTTTTGTGTTATCTATCATCCAAAGTTAGTTTCAACTCATTTGCATAACCAGAACTCAAGATATTGCAATTTTACCAAAGTGTGTCATTTTCTAACCAGTCAACATTATTGACTTGGAAACCCTAGGTTAGAATGAGATCCGAACATTGGTTAAAACATGAAAGTTGTAAAAAACATGTATATCTATCTACCCACCTATACGTAGATTAAACTATTGAGGTTTGATCGGTCAAAATCCCTTTGAAAATCTCTGTTGATTTTCAGTCCCCGAGAAACATTCTGTCACATATTTTTATATGGTCCAAAACCACTATTTTTAGTGACCTATTACAGAAGAGGTCTACATGAATATTGTAGCTAACATATTGATGTATTTGACACCCAAAAATTGGACCTTAAAGCCTCGGGATAATACCCCAAAACCATTTTAAACCCTCTGTGCAAAATCGGCTCTGCTGAGTTTTGGCGGCTGACAGAACCTACTTTTTAAAATGCCTAAAAAGTCTAACTTGTTTCAAACAACTATCCTTATCTCTAAAAATGAAACTTGTAGGGAACTTGTCAAACTAGAACATATTAAAAAATGGGCTCATTTGAACTTCATTTGATAGCCCAAAAACAAGAGCAATAGAAGGTAGCTTTTGGTAAATATCTGGAGGAAGTGCCGAACCGTTTTTGCCTCGAATGAAATGTTCTCCCATTTGCCGTAGGATTTAGTCTTGGTGTTAAACATGCGAGTTGGAGGATATATTTTTATCTAAATGGTGTTTAAAAATCATAGTTTAATTATAAGTCTAGACGCCCCAAAACTTTGCTGCCACTATTAATTTAATACTTGGTTTTGGCCCTAAAAGTTGTTGAGTGTGATTCGAGCACCCTTTGTCATGAGACCCGAGTTTCTGTATGATGACTTATTTGAATTAGTTGATTAGTATTTCAAGTGAATTTATGATGATCTAGAACCCTTGCTGTTATATTGAATCATATCTTGAGAATTGTAGCATGTGCTTCATATACGTGTACCTTATGCTTTGCGCGTTATACCTTCATCTTTGCCATGCTAGTTGATGCCATACTATGAATTGCTGCACTTGATATCAATGGTACACATTATGAGTATTGCCATTTGCATCCTGGCATGTTGGAGTCCATCTGTGTAAACCATTGTTGGGATGGGCTGTGTTGAGAATATTCTTCTTGGTTCTAAGTCTAGGGCATCCTTGGTTGCCATTTTCGAAAATATTTTTGTTTTTACACCCTAGGTGCATCCCCGGTGTTAGAAATGATTTTAGCTTGTACACCCTGGATGCGTCACCGGTGTTGGAAATGATTTTGGTTTGTACACCCTGGTTGCGTCCCCGGTGTTACAGAAATGGTTTATAAATATGGTTGGGCACCATGGGTTCGTCACTAGCACTCTGGATTTGATAACTTAGACATTGGGTAAGTCAGAGAGAGCCCAATTATGGCTGTCCTAAATCCCTCATCTTGGTACTTTGTAGAATGTGAGCGGCTCTTGAATTCTCTCAGACTTTGGGTTAACACCGGCAAAGGCATCACGAGTCTTAAGGTGAGACAAACCGCTTCGGATGAATTCACCATGCACACCCTGGGTGCGTCCCCGGTGATACAGATTTGGTTTATACACCCAGGGTGCGTCCCCGATGTAGGAAATGGTTTATTGGATATTGTTGGCCTGGAGTATAGCGCAGACCCCACGCCGTTGCCATTGAGTACAACAGCTGTGGCATGAAGCCAGGCGATGTGGTTACTATTTGCAACGAGCCGCGATGATGGCTTTGGTGATCAAGTCCCATTAAGTCTAATCTGGTGATTCCCGGCGTGAAATTCCTGTTCTTATCTAGGTGCATGTTGGGTTGGGCATATGTATTTCATACACGCATGTTTATGGACTTATCTACTATCCTGTCATAAATTTGTCAGTCTTCTTGACTATAAACTGTACTGGGTGTTATATGGTATGTGTTGCGGTGAATTTTGTACTGTGAGATTATTTAGAAGGTTAGAGTGTTTTGTTTCTCGGCCTTTGCTCATGGCATTCATGCCACAGGTGACGAGGAGTTTTTGGAGGAAGTCATCTTCGAGGGAGAAGAAGAGTTTGAAGAACAGGGTGAGTGCTAAGAGCACACGAATCTAGCTGATGCATTCTGAGGAGTTGAAGCTTCTGCTTTCGTTTTTATATTCAGATTTCTCGTGCTTGGTGTAATTGTTAAAATTTCTTCGTGGAACTGTAATACTTAAGTACTTTGAATGGTTCAGAACTCCTTTATGATGTAATAGCTAACGTATGTAAATATGAATGAATGGCTAAAATATCTCTTTATTTATATTTATGTATGTCCCGATGTGCCCGGAGGACGGGGCACCACAATAAATATGCGGGATGGCTAAACGAAATTCATAATTCATCTTTAAGACTAAAATTGACCCAATTTTGCAGGTACGAGTTCTCAAAGGATCGTAGCTCACAATACGTTCAGGAATCGTATAAGGGAATACAATAGAAGGTTTGACGGGAGCTTCAACTCGGAATCTAAAAGTTCGTAGTTGGAGAATCGACCTGAAAAGGTATTCTTCTAAATTTACTATGGTGGCACAGGTTTTAATTTTGATTGTTCGACATCAAAAATTTTATCTGGGGCTCATTTCAGCAATTGTCCGTCCGATTTTTTTATCAAAAATTCTTTTACAAAACAATGACCTTGGTAGTTTTGCCTCCAACATATGCCACATGCATGTAAGCCCCATACGAGCCTTATCGGTGATATTAATGGGGACTTCCGCATACGTTTCTGGGTTATTGAAGTTAGGTGCTGGGTTTCGTGGGTCGACAATCTCTTTGTCATCGTTGGGTCGCTAAATTTATAGCCACTTTGTGCTGATCATATCTCTCAATCTGTCCTTGAATCTGGATGGTACTCCTAGGCGAAAGGTCGTTCTGCTACACTTCTCCATTATTTGTAGGTGTCCCATAAAGCGAGGGAAGGCTTTGGGATTTATCCAGTTGCACATCTTCTCCAGGAAAACTCTGGCATACACACACTCTCCCACTTGATAATCTCTTCAATACGTTTGGTGACAATGGAAGACGGCTGTGTTGGCGACTTCATCCTCATCGAAGTCTAGTGGCGGTGCCTCGAGCAAGTTGTAAATAATAGTGATCTCGCCTTCCTCATCGTCTTCCTCATTCTCCGCAACCTCCTCATTTGCCTCCACTTGCCAATCCTCGAAAAATATCCTTGATAGGGGAATAAGGTTAATTGGATCCTCCTCCTCTACTGGTACCTCATTTAGGTCCAAATCCTCTAATTTTGAGTTGGATGCCATCCTAAGAAAAGAGAAGATCATGGGGGACTTAAGGTAATGATTTTAAGTTATTAGCATTATAGGTGTTAAATTAAATAATATAGACACTTTACAGAACTTCTACGCTACAAAACTCGTAGTTTCCCGTAACCTAAGGCCTGAAGGTTCACTAAACCTAGACTCTAATACCAAGCTGTGACGCCCCAGCTCCTAGGCACGTTAAGACATACATTAGAGTATAATAAGGGTTACATTAACGATTCATTCATAGATATTCATGAAACAATTACATCACATATATCTTGGGAAGCTAGCAAAATACGTAAATATTACAGATTCATAGAGGTGATTAAAAAATTACAAAAAGAACATCCTGGAACTTGTAACAAAAGATTTAAAAAAATAAAAGGTTTCCTCATCTATGACTTGCTTGAGTCATCTTATTCCTAGAACTCACCCTTGTCAGCAAACTCCTCTTCGTAAGGCACCTCCTTTTCTTTACCAGTGGCACGAAACCTTTAGCTAAAGCCCAAAACAAAAATCTCCGAACCCACCCACTAGCTAAACTCTAAGTACAAAATTACCAAAACACATTCCATACAACACTTATCGCATTTATGTATTAAGAAGATAGATAAATTTAAAAGATATAAGCATGATAAGCAGGTAAGCATGAGACAACTAATTATGCTTAGAATGTAAGACAAATGTTGTGCAAGGGCCCAACCTGACCATACCCCAAGAACGGAAATGTGAATTCCACACCGATAATTCCAAAAGTTAGGCTGTCTGGACAACGTGATCACTAAATCCGTAATTTGTGCCTCGCTATGAATACTAACCACATTGTCGGGCTTCATGCCCCTGCTGTTTTATTCAATCACAATGGCGTGGGTTCTGGTGCCACCTATGGGCCATACAAATAATCGAATCAATCCCACCTTAAAAGTTGTGATGCCTTTGCCAATGTCAATCCAAAGTCTAAAGTACAGATATCAGAAAGCTAAAGATGAACCCATGGTGTCCACAAGAGGTTTCCATCATAATCAATATCCATACACCGAGGACGCACCTAAGATGTTCATAGGAAATTCATCCCAATACATTTCGTAAAATCGGCACGCCAGCGACGCCCTGGACAAAGAACCAAAGGATGATTGACTCTGAAAACACCCCTAAACAACCATGATGAGACAGTGTGTCGACAAACAGTACAAGGATAAACCCCAAGATGCCTCAAATGCAATGTGACAATGCTCATGGTACACAACTCATAGCCTGAAATACAACTAACCATAGCATAACATACAACTAGGCATGGAAAAATATATAACTAAACATAGCATGGGGTACAACTATTCAAAGCTTGGTGTACAACTATTGAAAGCATGGTCTCTATCACATGTCATGATCATTTCTCATCATAAAATTGTGTCATGTCATGAATCTCATAAATTAAACCATGTTAATCATGAAAATTAACCCAAACATAGGAAGTATGCTCGCAATCCACTTAACACTTTGCTACTAGACTTGCAACTTTTAAATTGTAACTTGTAGCAACACTTTGGGGAATTTAGGTTTTGAGTTATTTTTTGGTTTTTCGTCACCAATTAGATTAAAGTATTCTCAACAACTCTCATGAAGGACGCTTAGGCTAAATCCTAAGGTTTTTAGGTGATTTTGCCTCCAAAAGGGAATACACTTCAGCAGCACCTTACTAATCGCTCATATAAGGTTCTCAGAAGACCACGGGTTTGGGGCATCCAAATAGATTCTTTTAAGTTGAATCTTGGAAATGGTTTAGTTCAAGGTGTCACCTAAGTTTCTTATGAAGGGTTCTCAGGGTGGTTCTTAAGAAAATATTTGAGAAATAACTCATTTAAGAAAGAATGTCCAATTAGTATTTTAAAAACTCAACAGAGGTGAACTTCAGCAGAAAGAACAGAGAGTTTAAAAATCATTGGAAGAATCAAGCAGAGGCTAAAGGACCTAATTTTTGGATAGCATTTAGTTGAAATGTCCCTAACATTTATAATGAAGAACACATTTGGAATAGGTCACTAAAAATAGGGGTTTTAGAATACAAAAATATATTTGACAGCAAGCTATTTAAATCACTAAACATGAATAGAAAATTACAAAGGCGTTTTAACCAATCAAATCTAAACAAAAGGGGTTCAATTTTGGTGGGTAGATAGATAAACATATTGGCGACAACTTTTATGAAGACACCAAAGCTCAGTTCTTGTTTTAAAATAGTGTTTTTACCTCTGCAACAAAGATTGGTCTGAAAATGACATATTTTGGTAGAAAAGTCACATTTCCAGTTTTATAGGCTCAAATCAGTTCAAACCAAATTTAGATGAAAAAAAACACAAAAATATACGTCTGGACATAAAAAACAACCTCAGATAAGTTTTCAATAATTAGTTATGATTTTTCAAAAATCGATCCAACAAGCTAAAAATTTTAAAACTCAAAGCTAGTTTTTGTTCAACCTCCTAGCATGTTGCATGTCAAGTTTGAGCATAGATTCTTTGTATACATGGTGTGTATACTTAAAAATCATAACTCCAGAACATAAACATATCATTATTCTTATGGGAATCAACATGCAAACATATAAACAAACCATTCACTCAAAACAGTCCCTAAAACTCAACTATTACGCCTTTGATCATGCATTTTGATTC
>JAULJZ010022402.1:0-15624 GCA_032270985.1 Heliamphora pulchella
TGAGTACGCGGAGTTGACCTAGTTGCAGAGGTGATGGAAGACTTGCTGTAATTTTTCCTTTTTAGGACATGTACTTACACATGTGACGCCTGTTCAGGCTGGTTTTGTACGTCTTTTGGCGATATACATATTCATGTATGAGAATGCATGTTTATTGTTTATGAGAGTTGAACTTGAGAATCTTCTATCCAAATGTTGTATTTTGATTTCCAACTGTGAAACCTATTTTTCCTTAAATGGGTGTTTTGGTGGGTTTTCGCGTGACCCGGATGTTTGGAGCGTGACAATAATGTTGACATTTTCTTGACCAAAAATAGTTGTCGAGCGTGATAGAATGTGGTAAATGGCATCAAATTATGATCTACGAACAGATTTGAACCAGATCTAAAAAGATGATGGTAGTTGGAGTAACGTTTTCACTTTCGTGTCAAGAACATCAAGATTCGTTGCTTGAAAACGAAAGCTTGTCGGATCAAAACGGCTTCATCGTTGATACACAGTAGTTGCTCAATCATCAAAAAAAAAAAACGAAGGATGGAGAAAGACAAAAAAAAATTACCGAGAATAAAAACCAAAACTAGAGAAAAAAGTCAAAAGAAAAAGATAAAAACACTGGATAAATAAGAAAAAAAAAAAAGAAAAAAGAACGAATGATTCGGAGAAGGAAAGCGCTGCTGTCTGCCCTCTTAAAAAAACCTAAGAAAAAAAATCCTAGATGTTGCATGATAATAGACTAAAAAGTACTGCACATGATAGATACATGAGGTAGATGGTAGAATATACAATTTACATTACCTAAATAAGCAATTGACAGTCACTTAATAATGTTGGTACTTCTTTACTTTATAACTTAAATTTTTAAGTTAAATACAATTTAAATAAATGTCTGTGTGTGTGTGGAGAGAGTGCAAGGAGAAAATGTATCTAGCCAAGTTCAAAGCAGACAAACTCAGTTGGATTTTACTAGCTAATAGGACATGGTGCACATATTGTATTGTGTGTGAAGACAATATACATAACATCTTTTTTGTACAAGTTGACATCAATTCACTTTTTGAGTACTTAGAATTTGTTATTTCTAAATGCTAGGTATGGCCAAATACATCCAAATGATATATATATATATATATATATATATATGTGTGTGTGTGTGTGTGTGTGTGTGTGTGTTTTGACAATACCAGCAAAAGTTTCTTGGCTGGTCAAGTCTTTTGTCTTTATCTTCAAAGGGGGATCAGCTAGTATCAATTCCATCACTGGGGATGGAATGGCTAGATGCTAAGTACCATGCATGTATATATTGCTTTCATATTAATGTCATTGATGCAGATTCAATTGATCATCTATATATGCATCAAAGTAATTGTTTAATATTCTTATGGTTACAAATATTTGGTTATCAAAAGTTGAATACTAAAAGATGTGTCATCAAATTTAGTATTTATTATCTCAGTTGCTCGAAAATCTTTAAACATATAGATAGAAAAAAGGTTCGTTTCTAATTTAATATAACTATTTGTGCAAGTATTTTATGATTAAGAAGTACCCATTGATCTCTAAATCGTTTTATTATAATTATATGGTAGTAGCTCATTTCGCGAATTATTGCATTTATACGAGTGATCCACTTGAGCATTGATGACACATTATTTTCATTTATTTTTTTTGTACACACCATTTTGGTTTCTTTTATCGCCTGTTGATCAATTTTGTCGATTATACAACTATTATTTGCTTTTCTCAATTTTCTTCTTATTTCTCAAATTACAAATTGATAATTACAAGAGATGAAATAAATCATGTAAAAGTAAGCCTAGTAAAATATAGAATTTCTACAACATAAGAGGAAGGGAGATTAACTGGGGATGAAATATAACATTTTTTAAATGAAATAATCAATATCCATGAATGAATGGATGGTCATGATTTTTCATCCATGCATGCATGTGTGCAAGAGGAAAACCATTTCTATGGGCCAAACAAAACCACTGTCTAAAGCAGTATGTTGAAAACCAGTCATAAATACTTCCAATTGGCTCCTTACAAGGGAATTGATGGTGTTGGTTGTAAAATCAAACAAATTATGAGGCCTCATCATCCTTCGTATCCCCCACCTACTATCCATTTCACCAGTCACTTGATACCTTATGGGCAAGGGCAGTATTGTATATATAAAATTATTTGATATTTTGAGAGTATTAAAATAATATATATATTTAATAAATAAAAGGTGTGGATACATATTGAATGAAGTACTAATTCTTTGTCTCGAAAATTACATGTTCATTTGTTTTATTACATTGAAAGTCGTTAAATCATATGAGAATGAATCTTAAAATACGAAAATCTTGAAATATATCTAATAATTATCAAAACACCATAGCAGAGTACATGATTTTTAGAACATGTGATATCTTTCCTATTAAATGAATCATTGTACGTTGTCTCTTATCTAACTAACAAAATTGGGTCATCATCGTTATATTTGAAGTATTTTTTTGCTATATTACTAAATAAAAATAGCATGCAAATATATTAATATGGTATTCTAAAACAATTAATGTACACGTGTTATAACCATTAATACTACTCTTTCAGTGTAGGGATGTACAAAAAATTCGAAAGAATCGATTTAATTCTTAAATTTATTTGGAATCAAATTAATTCAATATGTATACACTAGTAAAGATTTTTTTTTTTTAATGATAGTGAAGGGAACAGTATAAGATGGGGTGGGATTTGAAAACTGCTTGAACAAGACAGAACTTCAAATCATTCAACCTCTCCAACCCCACATTGACGTAATATTTTAAAACATGGGATAGGCAAATTGCAAGCTCTGGGGTGGAAGCCACTCAAAATCCACTTTTTAAAAAAATATATTTATGATGATACCAAATTCAAGAAAGCAGTGTTTCAAAATATTGGGATTAATTGAGCCACTGTGAGTTTGAATTTTACTGGTTGTTAAAAGAGGAAATGAAAGTTATTTTTGTTCTTCAAGAAAGAAGTACTATAGGTTCAAATATATTTTTGATTGACAATAGATCAAATAAAAGGGTGTATTGGCAGAAATAAAACAATTCTAAAAAAGGGCAAAAAGCCCTCAAAAAAAAAAAAGAGAAACAACATACACAAAAATGACATCAAATCTTCACGCAAGAGAATACACACTCTTACAAAAGAAGAACCTAATACTACAAAAAAAAAAACTCAAATGCTATTGCTCCGAAATTTTATTCAAAAAAACAATTGTTTCCACCTCTAATTTACACGATTGACATTTTTTTTATCGAAAATGATTGCTCAGTGTGATAAAACGCAGTAAATGACGTCAGATTATGGTCTATAAACAAATTTAAAACCATATATAAGAAGATAGTGGCAGAATAATGTTTCTATTGCGTAAAAGGGCACTATGATTTTTCGCCAAAAAACAAAAGCTTGTTAAATCAAAACGGCTTCGTTGTTGGTAGACGGTAATCGTTCGATCATAAAAAAAAAATTAGCACAGAGAAAGACCAAAAAAACTATCAAAAAAATATTAGAGTGAAAAAAAAAAAGAAATAAGACAAAAAAACTGGATAAAAAATAAAACAAGAAAAAAAAAGATAAAAGGAAGAACGGATGTTCCGAGAGGAAGGGAACGCGGATTCCGCTACCGCCTCCCCCTAAAAAAAATCTAAGAAAAACTCTATTTATTGTATTATTTTAAAGAGAGAAAAAGAGAGAGATGGCCTAATAGGATTGAGAAATGAGAATCTAATCCAACCTGAAGATGAAAGGTTAAAGATATGACAAATTATATATATATATATATATATTTGAATTTATATATTTTTTACAAAATATAGTGAGTGTTTGTTAAAAATTAGTTCTCAACTTTTAACTTATAATTCATTAAAAAGTGAAAAAAAAAATCAAATATATGTACTTATAGCTTGTTGCATGTTGTTTGTAATTCTAAATTGACAAATTAACCAAAATTCTTCTGTTTGAACTATGTATAAGTTTACAGTATTTCAAGATATCGGAACTAATAATACGCTTCACTGACGGGACCTAATTAAAATAGAGAAAAAGTGTCTTATAAACTAATCCCAAATACTTAATATATATCATTAAAAAATTTTAAACTTGATACCACAGACTTAATAAATTTCCAAATTTCAAATCTTCACAACTAAATTATCTCTTTAATTTTTGTAATTATAATTTATAAATTTATGATTTTAACTACACCAATTTCATTGCTCAAGAGACATGTTAGGTAACTCATCCCCTGCCAATGACATAATTTGGCAATATCTAAGGATAGATACAACATATATAGAAGGGTATGCCAATATTCTATCCTATATATGTATATATATATAATCACTTTCCATACTTTACAGATAAGATGTGGCTGTTAATGCAGTGTTTCATGGTGCCATCACTTCCTTGATTCACTTAATTAATTAGGATGAACAGTTCATTACTATGAAAGTGAGCTAAATCAGAGCTTAAACCATCTTATTTTATAAAGAACAACGGTATTGATGTGATGTGTTTTACATGATACTTTCTTTTTTATTTTTTTCTTTTACTAATAAGTTTTTTTTTTCTCTTTTTATTTAAAGATTAATGTTTTTTCTCATACATATATATTAAACCCAATTTTCTCTCCTTTTTATTTTAAATCCAAATTTTTTTATTTTTCAAAAAATATTTGTTTTTAATATATATGTATATATGATGTCTGCAAAAATAATTAATTTTGTAAGTTTTTAAATTTACATATATTTTTTTGTTATTTTTTATTTAAAGTAAGAGTATGCAACAAAAATATTTAAACTGTCTCTTAATAATAAAAAAATATTTATTATTTAAATTTAATTTTATAATTAAATTATATTTAAAAGTGACTTTAGAGACCCGTGATTACTAGTTTACATACAATTTCTAAAAGGCACGTGTCATTTGTCATGTTCATGGCAGGCAACCTCATGCAACTTCTGACACGTGTACATTTTAAAATTCAAGTAGGCATACTGGTACAGAATTTTACATATCTAAAGAGTGTTTGTTATTGTTTAAATTGTACTTTTTAAGTCATTATTTAATCAGCAATTAATTTATGTTATGCAAGGGTTAAAAATAATAGATTGTAAATAAATTATTTTAAGATTTTATAATATTTAAAATATTAAGAAATTTCCTTAAAATAGTCTAGTTTCGTTAAATTCATCATGTAAAATATAATTTAATTTTTTAAAAATATTTTAATAAAATATAAGCAATTATAAAATGGCGGGAAAAACTCTATTAAATGTATTTTTTTTTATCTTTAACACACTAATAAATAAATTACCATTTACAATTCTTCAATGTGCTCAACCTTCCAAAAAAAATATTTTTAAATTTCAAAATTGAATTAAAGAAAAACAAAACAAAACAAATAGTCTTTAAATATAAAAGATTTTTTTTTATTTTGCTTATCAACTAAACAAATATATGTAATTTTTAAAAATATTTATAACATTATTTCAAACTTTAAAATCAAATATTTTTAATAATATTAAAACTTGTATATTAAAAGTTTCATTAAACTTTCTTACCATTTATAAACTTTTAAATCTCTCACAATTTCTAAATTATTTTACTTTTTTAAACTCTCTATCTATCTCTCTTTGTAGCTGTAAGGATGGCAACAGAGTTATCTTTTTACAGTTTTAACTTTATTCATCTCCTCTGCATTCACTATGTTATTTCCTTCGCTATGTTATTTCTCGGGTAATTGAAATTCTATATTCAATCTTCATTAGTATTTTTTAGATATTAATTGTAGTACCCTTTATCTTAAAATAAAAAAAAATTAACTAATCTAGTTTTAAAATTTTAGAATGTTTAGTCAATAATTTATATTTTATATAGTTTTATTTTAGTATATATGTAATTAATAATTTATACCATTATATATAAAGAAAGATATCAAGTATAGTTGTTCCGTCCTCACATTCGTCTTTAATCTTCATCGAATTGGATAAATTTTTTTTGAACGAAATAGATTAGATCATACCATTTTTCTCTGCTTATATCATTAACTCTCGTTATTTGCTAAAATTTTATTATTTTTAAGAATTTATAAAGAGTTTTTCATATATAGTTATTTTTAAAAGAAAATGTTGATGGAATTTTTCACAATTTTTAAGATTTTTCTAATTTTAAAGTATTAGAGAATTAAAAAAATTCAATCAAAATTCAAAAATTAAAAATGACAAGAATATAGTGAACCATTTTATAAAACTGGTTAAAATATATTTTAAAAATATTTGAACATAAATTTGATTATCTTCTAAAAAAATATATATTAGAACAACTTTTTAAGGAAATTTCCTAAAAAATATCTTTTAAAAAAATCTCCCACAAAGTTTCTTTTAAGGAAATCTTATAAAAGATCTTCTTTTGAATTATTATTATTATTATTATTATTTTTTTTTTATCTAAAATACAATATGAAAACAGCTCAAAATAAAAACCTAAGAAAGGACTCACTCCCTATCAACAATCTCTCGGGCTTGGGAATGAAAATTCGAGGTCCAAATTTTGTCTTCTTCTCTAGACAGCGCCATTCTAGCAAGGGTATGTGCTATCGAGTTCTCTTGCCATTTAATGTGCGAGGAGTAAATATTAGTGAAATTGCTCATGAGATCCCTTTCTTTCTCGATAATGTCGTCGATGTTAGATAGCGATTCCTCTTTAGAATTGAAGGCTATTATCACCACTATAAAATCTCCTTCAAGGTGAAGTATCCTAATGTTTCTTTCTCGAGCAAACCTCAGGGCATATAAAGTCTCCACAGCCTCAGCGTGATCAGCGTCAATTGTTCCCTCAAAGAACATAGATCCCATCGCTATAGCAGTTCCCATTTCATCTCTGACAATGAACCCTAGGCCTGTTCTCCCATCTGTGGGATGTGCCCCATCAAAATTAATCTTTACCATACCTTCCACCGGAGGTTTCCAAATCACCATCACGGGATTTGCTTGGATTCTAGGGTACTCCAGCCCCTACGTGAGTGGAATTCTATTAGGAATATCTCTGCTGATTGAGCTATTGCTTGCGCTTGTTGCGTGAAAAATTTTACAACTCCTATAATGGTTCAGGCGAAAATAAATTTAGTAATATATAGGAAAGTCGATCCCTGCTATACACGAAACAGCTTAAACTCAAATCAATCACAATAAAAATGTGATAACATATAATAATTGTTAAAACATAATAAAATTAATAAGAAAAATATCTTTTTAAAATGCTTTCTACTCTGAATTTTTGAAAGCCTTACCTGCAAAAGTAAGAATTTTAAAAAAAAATTAAGTTTATTGTAAAAATAGGTGCATGGTAATAATTTTTATAGAATTATAAAAATATACATCATTAATGCAATTTATCCGAATTTAGGTATTTAAAAAATAAGTTTACTGTATATATATATATATATATATATATATATATATAATGTAGTTAAAAAATTAATTTTTAAAAAATTAAATTCTTACTATATATAGAAATAGTATTTAATTTAAGAGATACTTTTAGGAAAACCAACTTATTTTATTAAATTAATATCTCAAATGATGTGCCACATCATGCATTTGAAATATTAATTTAGTAAAATAAGTTAATATCTCTAGCATTATTATAAGGGTTAATTAGTCTAGGGTTCTATTTTGACAACTTATTTGAAGATAGATATCATGCTCTGAACTGGTATCCCACGAAATTCTTTTAATAATTTTTTAGAGTTTTATTTTCTCAAAATGTTCTTCATGAAATTTGATATCATTTAATACCAGACTGATTTTATTTTCAACGTTATAACACCTGTTAAAGAATATTTATGGAAACTTTATCTTCCCATTTAATTCTAATTCCATAATATCTCATGATTCTATATTTATTTCAGTATGCTATAGTAATATAATATAGCTGAAAATGGAACGTTTTATATGACAAGTTGAATTTCGAATTTATAGTAATAAATTATCATAAATAGATGAGATCATATTGTATTACATTATCAACTAAAATTGTTTTTATTACGCAAATTTCGAAAACATATTGTATTACACTATTTTATTAATACACAGATTTTCGGAGTACAGGTTTTGGAGCAAAATCACTTTAAAAAAATATTAAATCTTACTTATATGAAGGCATGTGTAATGTAAAAAATAGCACTTCATAAAATAATCGTTTCGTGAACTTATTTAAATTGTAAACTCTATGTTTTACATTTTAAGATAATTGGTGGAGAGTTAAATTGCAACTATATAGAAAAGAAAAACTTTTTAAGTTGAAAATAGAATTTATTTTACTGAAAATGAGAATATTGATGAGATTATTATGCTTGATTAAATATAACTTTTGATGTATGTGAATATGTCAACAACTTGTGAAAATATAAGAGTATGGTAGGATAACTTGCTTAGAAATAAGAATATGTTAACATGACAAAATAAGTAAGATTAAAAGTGAGAACATGTTAACATGATAAAATAAATTGTGATACACAGAATGAATATATATTTATATTTTTTTATATGCCCACAACTTACGAGAATATGAGAATATGATAAGACAACTTGTTTAGAAATGAGAATATGTTAACATGATAAAATAAGTTGTGATAAAAAATGAGAATATGTTAACAGGATAAAACATATTGTGATAAACAAAATAAATATATGTTCATATTTTCTCATATAAACAATATTTGATATTTTCTAAATGTGGTTTTACTCTAGAATTTGTAACCCAAAAATATGTGTAATGGAACGGTGTAATATAATATGTTTTTGAAATCTGTGTAATGGAAATGATTTTGACTGAGAATATAATACAATATGATCCCATCTATTTAGGATTCTTTATTACCATAAATTCGAATCCCATATAAAGCATTCTGTTTTTAGTTATATTATATTACCATAACATGCTAAAACAAATATAGAATTATAAGATATTCTAGAATTAGAATTAAATAGGATGATAAAATCTCAATAAATATTTCTTAATAGGTGCTATAATGTTAGAAATAAAATCAGCCGAACATTGAATGATATTAAATTCTATAAAGAACATTTTGAGGGTATGAAAGTCTCAAAAATTATTAAAAAGATCTCGTGGGATAACAGTTCAAAGTATGAAATTTATTCTCAAATAAATTGCCAAAATAAAACCCTAAATTAAATCATAAATGTATTTTTAGTTTTGACCTTTTCTTCTATCATAAAAAAAAAAAAAAAAAACTTATGATAATGCAGGCAAACTTTTAAAATTGGAGTTATATGAAAGCTTCGGGTGAGCAGTAAATTAATACTGCCGTTAGAAAAGTTTTTTAGAACTGTTATAGAAATTAGGAATGTTTTAAAAAAATCGATGAAATCAGTGAATCAGTTCAAATTAATCTAAATCATATGATTTTGTTCAATTTTTTGGTTAGCAGTTTGGTACCTATTCCAACTTTTTGAGAATCGTTTATTATGGTTCGAATTGTTGGTTCTCCGATTAAATTTTTAGAGAACTATATATTTTTTAAAATTGTTCATAATGAACATTAATTTTTTTTTAAAAAAACATTTGATAATTAACTATGAGTATTGTAAATTGAATGGCACAATCAGAACTAATTGGATTGGTTCAAAAACAGTGATCCCGAATAGAGTCACGAACCGAACTCGTAATTGCTGAACTCACTGGAAGCTTGCTAGCGCTGTTGCCAAATTCCTGCAAGACGAGGAACCTCGTTAGTACTTTCTGGTCTGGTTTGACTGGAATGCACTCTAACGTTCAAGGTAGATTTCTTTCTAAGAGGTTTCTAATCAAGATCTAGATTGGAATTGCGTATCTAGGGGTATGGAGTGCTTACCTTTATATAGAGGTTGAAACCAAGGAGGTTGATTCCACTTATAACTCAACCTCTTATCTTTTTAGAGATTTTGTTTTATCCAAAAGCAATTCTTGTTGCTTTAGTATGCTATATTCTCCACTCCCGAACAATCAGTATCAGGAATGGAATCCCTTTGAATTATCTGTTTTGGCTAGGGCCAACTTAGGCCCGAGTATTGTCGGCTGTCCTTTTTTAGAGTGGTCCGAACTCGTTATGAGTCAAACAATTAATAGGCCGACCTCTTGATACAATCTTCAATCCTACTTGCTTTGGATTGGCTTCTAGTTCACTCGTTTGTCCGCCTTCATTAACAATTGTCATAAAAATAATGAACAAAAATTATTGAATGGTTCTTAAGAATTTAGAACAATTGTCATAAAATGTCCATGTCATTATGCCAGTTTGGTGCAGATTTCAAATTCTTAATGAACCTACATTCTTAATAATTTTTGCTCATTATTTGTTAATTGTCACTAATTTTTGTTAATTAGTATAATTTGGTTCTCGATTTTTTAGTAACAAATAATGAACAATTGTAATAATTAGGTCGCTATAGAATTGTCATTAACAGTTTGTAGCAAAATGTATATAGCAATAATTTATTGTTCCATCACAAAAATGTACGTCTTAGTGATAAAAATCATGTTGTCACTAAATGATCACTTTTGTAACAATTAGCTTGCAATTAAATGTGCACAAATCTCGTAGACATTAATTGTCATTAAAAATAATATTTTAAAATTTAAAAACGTAAGTTTTAGCAACAATAAGTAGTTGGAAAAAATTTCAAATTTTATAGTGACAACAATTTTTTTATTACTGATAATCAAAATAAAAATTTTATTTTATAAAATAAAATAATATAATATCAAATGCGAAAATATTTTAGCTATTTTCGCATCCATGTACACCCCTCCTTCGTGATAAGACTAATAATTAATTATCTTAAATATATAACTAGAAGAGCCTCAAACCTTTACTTCTTTAAATGTTTTACATTACCAACTTATTTACATTTTATTATTTACGTCAAGTTCAATTTATTTATTTTTATAGTGTAAAATATATTGATCAAATAATATAAATTCTAACATACATATTCAAATTATTTATCACAAAAAAACATAAAAGCTACTATAGTGAATAATTCAATATTACTTAATTATCAATAATATCAATCAATTAAAGAAAAACAATTCATATTTATTATTTGGATAAATCTACTAAATAAGGGGCAATTTTTTTGAAATAAACTTCAGGTGTATTCGATTTATTTTTTAGAGCAATTTTCTTGACCAAGTTTACTTTAAATTATTTTTTAATTTAATTGTACAGCTGGAAAAGTTTCAAGATGAATGATATAATATTGGCGAATTAAGCATATTAAATTACAAAAATAATAATTTTTTAAAATATTTCAAGAGACTAATATAAACCTTTTTAGAAAATACAAATTGAATATATTTTTAAAATTTATTTCAAAACTTTATTCTAAAAAATCAATTCTTTCGATCCATTTTCAAAATTAAATATTTTTTAATTAAATAAATAATATAACATAAACAAATAGTTAAAGCTATGGTGTCAACGTTTACATGAAAGATATAATTATTTGCCACTGTTGTAAACTAAAATATAAAATTGAATAAAATATTAGTAAAAAATTAAATATTCATCACTAAACTTAATTATTCATTGGGTGACAACAATTTTCATTGCCACAAAAAATTGATCTAATGAGATTCAACAATAAGTCAAAAATATCATCACTAATAATTATTTTTAATTCCTAAAATTGTTATCATTTAAACCTTTTTTTACACATTTAGTTATAAAATTTAGGTGACAAAAAAATTATCACAAAAATACAATAATACATTTTGTGACAATAATTTTCATTGTTATAAAAAGTTGGTTTAATTAAATTTTGTGATAAGTTAAAAATATCATCACCAAATAGTCACTTTTTAGTCACAAATTTTTCATTGTCTCTAAAATTATTGTCACTAAATTTTTTTGACGCCAAATCTATTTTTTTACCACACATTTAGCGATAAAAATTACATGAAAAATAAAAGAATCTCATAAAAAGTCATGACTTAATTTTTTTTGTGACAACTCATTTTTTTGTCACAAAATACTAACTTTAGTTGACAAATTTTTTTTCTTTTTTTTTTAATGTTTGTCACATAAATTTTTGTTAGTAAAGACTTTTTTCTTTGTAGTAGTCTCATAACCACATTTCTAACCCAGACCCTAATTGGTTTTTATTTGTTTGGTCCAGTTCGGTTCTATGTTAGTTATGGTTCTATTTTAATTCTTAAATTTTTATAACAGCTCAAAACAATTTGTCGATTTAGTTATTGATTTAGCTAAAATCCGAATCAAACTAAACCATGAACAACCCTATTAAAAATCTCAGATGAGATTACCTTGAGTGCATGAGATTATTTAGTCAAGTGAACCTCATGCATTCAAATTTAAATTCTCAACAATTCTGATTTTTTTTTTTTTTAATGAGTCCTAACTTTGCGGGTCGGGTGAGCTGTCATGTAACTAATCACGAGCCAGGAGCTTTCTAGGAAGCACCGAAACTTTTGTTTTCTTTATAAAAAAAAAAAATGAAGGATTTGTCAAAAGAAGAGGGAGATGAATATAGCAAAGGGATAAGCCAAAACCACCGCCTAAATCCAGTTGGTTTGGTTCCAGTTGGTTTGGTTCCATTGACAAACTATCAGTAAAACAAGGCCTTAAAAATAAATAATCTATTTGTAAATAAGTTATTTAGCTAGGTTTACATTGACAGCTCAAGTTTTGGTAAAGAAATTTTGATTTTTTTTAAATGTTTTGAAAAATTCTATAAATATGTTTTCCTGTGTTTTTAATTTTTTTTTATTTCAACCTTTTGAAATACTAATAGAAATAATTATTATTTTGAATTATGTATGAAAAATTTTATTCGTATGATTTCACTAGAGTTAGAAGCAATTTGAGAAGAACAAAGAAAGATTTCTCCATGATTCAAACCCTAATGCCATATTTTGTTGAAGGTCATTTCATGAGAGAACTGTACACAATTTCGTTTGATCGAGATGTGAATGCCTTAAAAGTAACTAGAGAACAAAGAAAGATTTCTCTCGGATGATCAAACCGTAAAAGTCATAGCTCGCTGAAAGCGTATTACGAGAGAATCACGCACAGTTTTGTTTGACCGAAATGTGAATGGCCATGATCTACTCGAAAAAGCCATGAATTTCATGGCAGGCGTCTAACTGGCACGAATTTGCACTTAGGGCAAAAGAAAAAGATATTGATGCTGTCAAGCGTTGCAGATTTTGAGATAAAAATGCTTGCAAATTACGTTAATGTTTACCTATGACTTAGCTTAGGAACCTAGGTTCCTGGAAGAACATAACTTGTGTTATAAAGTATAGAGAGATTCAAAATAAGAACCTAGGATCGAGCGCTTTGACTAATAACTTCTTTTTTAATTCAAACATTAAAAAACTAGATTAGGAAGCACGAGATATAACAGGTTGTTTTTCCCGTATATCGATTACATTGACGTAACTATAAAAGTTGGAGGACTTAAATAGAAAGATTAAATGCATATAGTGTAATTTGATGTTTCATAAAGGAACTCAGAGAGTAGAATATACCTATTTCTAATGAACTCGTGGGCGGCTGTACATGTACTCAAGACTATTTAATTGAATATTTTGAAAATTTTAATTTATATAAATATAATTTTATATTTGTAACAGTAATTTAAAGACTTAAACACTATCGAAAAGTTTGAACACCCTATTTAAATACTTGAACACTCAACGAAATATTTGAATGATACCTGGTCTAAATATTTACGTGCCCAACCGGGTATATCCGTTAATCCATTTACTTGTAAAGTTAGCATTTATTCTACTGGTGGTGATGGCAGTGGTAGAAAGAACTTTTTTTCAGTTGTAAAAATTATATAGATGAATGGACGAATGCTTGCTTGCTTACCTGCATTGAAAAAAATATATTTGATAGTATTGATATGCAATAGTTTCAAAATATAAGAACTCGTCGAGGAAAATTATAAAAGTTGACCTATCTATAAGTTTTTTTTTTGAAAAATAACCGTAACAATATATTCAATTTATGTTTTTTTTTGAGATGTAAGATGTTTAAATTAGTCGACTATCAATATTTTAAAAAATATTTTTGAAACTGCCACTAAATAAAGTCATTTTGAATCAGTGCTATATATGTAGCATAGATTTTTAAGTCACGAATATTAGTCTCGTTGCCGAAGAAAAAATGAAGACAAGAAATTCAAGTTTTGTTATATTGGAACTCTTAAAATGTATTTACTCAAAAAAAAAAACTCTTAAAATGCTTTTAATGATTTGGTTATGCCTATGTTTGGGCTAGTTTTTTTTTTATAGGCTTTTTAGTTTTTTAGTCTTTTTTTGTAAAAAAAGTAAATATAAAAATATATAGAAAAAGTCAACTGAAATCAAACAAATAGACTTTTTTTTAAAGATTTTAAACAAAAAAGCTTCTAAAATAATTAGTTCAAACATAAGCGACTCACCAACTCTTAAAATTTCAACAAATTAAGAGGGCTTCAATGAAATTGATGGGCCAAAAGCGCCTCGCCCATTCTATGAGTGCATGATAGTGATGATACAATCAGATGTTTGGGCCGGCATGGCCCAATCCCGTGTAGGTGCAATCTGCCCTTGGAAGTGAAGAGTCCTTAACGAATCTAAGTCGGTGATGAGTTGCACATTGTTTATAAACTAGTTATGCCGTGTGTTTAAAAATACTTTAAACACAATTTAAATAATTTAAATTTAATTTAATAAACAAATTTAAGTTGTAAAAGTGTTGGGATTTTTAGGAATCCCTTAATGCACCCAAAAAAAAAAAAATTGGACCTCAATCTACGCAAAACAAATAAAAATAGAAAAAAGAACATATAAGAAAAATACAAGATATATGTGTTTCGGTTGGCTACCTACTTTTATAACAGAACAAGAAAGAATAATTCACTATTATTAATAAGAATTACAAGAACTAACTCTATACTCTCTGATCTCTAAATATGAGTCTCACTCTGG
The DNA here is from genome assembly GCA_032270985.1 of Heliamphora pulchella. Classification (NCBI taxonomy): domain Eukaryota; kingdom Viridiplantae; phylum Streptophyta; class Magnoliopsida; order Ericales; family Sarraceniaceae; genus Heliamphora; species Heliamphora pulchella. Next base: position 15,043 of record JAULJZ010022402.1, read on the forward strand.
TGTATATGAGCATTTTTTTACACTATTTGGCCTCAACCGAAACATTTTTGGTCTATCATCGTTTTGTGCCTCACTTTTTATGTGTTTTAAGGTTTGTGCTTAAACCCTTCTATATAGACCAAAAATTAGGTCAAACCATACAACCGCTGAAACTCTAACTGCTTCAAAAATATATTGTCCCGCACAGACCACTCTGAGCGATCTTTAGACCGCTCAATCGATCAAAAAGCTTTCAGGATTTCTCTACACTCTAGAGAACATCTGGTGACTATTTTTTACTCATTTTAGCATTCCAGCACCAAAACGCCTCAATTTCCAAACAATATAAATCTGAATAAGGTTATAAAAATAAGAACCCGTTTTAATAGAATACTCAATAAGGGAAACCAATCTTCAAATTTCTCATCGAACATAAAGATGCAGGAGACAATTTTCTTTACAAACAACCCAAATAAAGGTCTGTTTATACCCCAAAGAATACCCAAAAACATTTAGTACAAACCCCATTTCGAAACAAATTTCAATGAAACGCCACCAAGTGGCGTCCGCACGAGCGGACCCCTCCCCGCTCAAGCGATGGGG
>JAULJZ010022413.1:0-15623 GCA_032270985.1 Heliamphora pulchella
TGTAATCAATGGTGAGTCACCCTGTTAGCCTTTGAGTGAGTGAGTAAAACTCATCAAAGAAGAGTTCAAGAGAGATTTGAAAAAAACAGGGGCTTATTTTCATAAGATCTTCTTGAAGCTGTAACAGGTTTGTGAATGTGCCCGCAAACATTCAGATAGTTCAAATGGAATCTTGAAGCTTGTAAAGGCTTGGAATACGCCTAGAAGTATTCTGAATAGTAGAAATACTCAAGGTAGATCTTGAGGAGTGGATGTAGGCTAGGATAAAGTCGAACCACTATAAATCCCTAGTGTTTGGTTCTATTTCTCTATCCCTCATCTTTTAATATTTGCTTTGATTATATACTTGCATACCTTGCTTTATTGCAATATTAAAAGATTTCTGATAAAGGTTTTAAATTTCCTTTTTTAAGAAAAGACCCAACTCACCTCCCCCTCTTGGGTTGCCTAGATCTAACAGTTGTGTATGTCGCGTGAGTTGCATGTGTTGCATGGGTTAACTCTAGTTAGCTGTGTATTAGATGGGACTTTGGTCCTTCGATGAAAGTCCGAGAAATTTTTGTGTTGGGTGTGTATCACCGTAACATTTAGAACTGTTGTTAGGGCTCGCGAAAGTCGATATATATATATATGTATGTATGTATGTATACCTGTGCTACATACATATACCTATTTTTATTTGAGGCTCGTGCAAGTCGATGTATATATATTTGTGTTGCATGTGGACTCGTGAGAGTCGGGGCTCGTAGGAGTCGATCTTTACATGTGAAACATTGTAGCATATATGTTTGGATATAAAACCATTTTCAAACTATTTTCAAGGCTCTTATGAGTCGCCAAGTAAAACTGTTTTTAAACTTGTTTTGAGGCTCGAGTGAGTCGTAACACGTATATTACTCTGTTAACATGTTTAGCTTCTATTTCATATTTGTCTAGTTTCTGCTGAGTTTTAGCTCACGGTGTGGAATTTAAAATATTTTTCAGGTACCGGTCACGCAAGTTGATTCGAAGGGGCCGAAGGGGCGAAAGCTTTGTAATCTTCCTTTGTTTCTCTTGAACCATGTATGTTGACATTTTGGCGGTGTTGGAACCGTGCATTGTAAGCCTGGGGCGATATATATTTAACACTTATATACTTTTATCTGAGTGTAGAACATCGGGTTAGGTGTTGCCTTTTAGTTCTGTTTGGTTGTTTATGAGTGTTTCACGTGGCTTGGAATTTGGGGCGTGACAATTTGGTATTAGAGTTTTGGATTTGAATACCTAAGAGCCGCGGGAAGAGGGTGTGCCACTGTGTGAGATTGATTGTGTGTACTTTATTGCATGTGTTTAGATGTTTTTATAGTATGAGCATGATATCGAGTTGAATATGTGGATGTTGTGTATATGTGAGCATGGGGTTAAACCCTAGGATTGATTAGTCTTGCCTTTGGGCGTTTGGATTAACAAGCTTAGAAGCTGAGTTAAAAACGCGTTTGGCCGACGTATTTTTTGGCAAGAAATCTAAGTAGGTTATCCAAATTGATACGTCACTCTTGTCGGTTCTCCTCGGTATGTGTGGTTTGTTTAGCATGAACATATGTGGCTACGTATTAGTATGCTTTTGTGGTTAGCATTTATGTTCATGCAATGTGCTGCGTCTTATGCTCTTTTTTTCTTTCATATAGACGTGATGTCTGCGAGAAGAGGACGAGGCTATGGCCGTGGCCGTGGTTTTGGCCAAGGGGATGTGCCTATCCCTTATGTTGGGAATGCAAATGCTCCTTAAGGGCCTGTTGATGTGATAAGGTTGCTGCATGCGCTGGTTGGCTCCATTGGCCAGCTGGTTGAGACCGCTAGGGGAGAGAGAGAGCTCGAGTTGAGAGCAACGGTGGCGATGCGGGAGTTCAGGCGTCTTAACGCCTACCTTTGTAGGGGATTCTAACAGTACAGTAGCTACAGAGTGGTTGGAGCTGGTGACCCGGATCCTTGATATATTGCAGATTGTGGAGGACGATTTGCGGGTCCTTTTGCTACTTTTCAGTTGAGAGGGGATGCTCACGAGTGGTGAAAATACGCCCAGAATATAATGGAGGGCACGTGGGCAGCTTTCACAGGGATTTTTCTAGAGAAGTACTTTCCAGCTTCTTCAAGGAATTTGTACATAGAGGAGTTTTATGCTCTCATCTAGGGTGCGATAAGCATCGTTCAGTATGAGGCCAGGTTCACCAGTCTGTCCCGGTTTGCACCGGAGTTGATGGATACAGACGAGTTGCGGTCGAGGAGGTTTGAGCAGGGCTTGAGGTCGGCGATTCGAGAGTAAGTGGCAGGGATAGGGCTCCGTGTTTTCACAGAGCTGATGGAGTCGGCAGTGAGGATTGAGAATACCTTGAGTGAGACTCGGGGTTCCAGGGAGATCAGGGCACCGCAGGGTGGGATGGAGGTTCAGTCAAGTGGATGCTCCAACAAGAGGCAGAAGTCCTCTGGCCCGAGTTTTCATCCGTCTGGGTCACGACAGCAGTCTTCTGAACCAGCACCATCGGTGGCTTTGTCTGTGACGCCAGAGCAGCGGGAGTTGATCTGTTATCGGTGTAAGCAGCCCGGGCATTGTGTGGCAAATTGCCCAAAACCAAAGCAATCTTAGAGTTCAGTGCCAGTTCAGTTACAGTGGAGGGAGCCGCCAGTTTGTTTTGGGTGTGGTTAGTCAAGACATATTTACAGGAACTGTTCTGAGGGAGGTAATGTGCCGAGCACAGCAGGTGCACCAGTCGTCTCGCCGGTGCAGGACTGACGAGGTTATCAGTAGGCAATATTGCAGACTTCTAGGGTGACAGACCGGGGTGCTTCAATTCAATCTGTACGACAACCGACAACCCCAGGTTATGGAGGGCAGGCCAGGATGACACAAGGCCAAGCGTATGCCCTCACAGCTCCCGGTTCTTCTAGGGCACCGATTATGCCTAATGATATAGCTATTTCTCCAATGAGCAGAGGTACTTTCTGAGTATGTAGACTTTGGATCAGTGTTCTTATTGACACGGGAGCTTTGTGTTGTTTCACTTCATCTATTTGGGGGTTGGTGATAGGCTCCGTGGGTGGTGTGCTATGTTAAGGTATTGGTTGATGAGGATGTGAGGTAAGGATGAATTGTAGATCCCGTGTCCTTGAGGTAGTTAGTTGTTGTTTAGAATGTGTGACCTTGTTTGACCGTATCCTAGGAGTGGTTTGGCTGACCATCTCTTGTGTCTGTGTCGATTGTGATCGACGTGGGTTATTTTCTTTTGACCTTGTACTGAATTTCGAGGACGAGATTTCTTTAAGGGGTAGAGTTTTGTGTCTTTCGACGTGTTGTTTATCATTTTCTTTACGACATATTTATATGCTATATGCGTTTTGCACATGATCGAGCTTAGATATGCATGTGGGGTTGGTTCCCGGGGTCGTTGGGCGTTGTGGTGTGAATTTTAAAAAAATAAAAATTTTGTGAGCCTATAAATATCTGTCTTTAGATATTTTCAAAAAGATATTTTCTCTCTCTACACTTTTGAAACCCTAAAAGCTATTTTTTCTCTATAACTTTTCGGGAGCTCGGGGCTTAATTTTCGACGATCAGATAGTAGATCTTTAGTATCCTCGTGGTGGGCTATGCTTTCATCCAAATAGAATTTTGTTCCAACGAAGTTCGTTTTTGCATGTGGTTTGAGGCATCGAGTTTTTGACTTAACGAGGTAGGATTCTAGACTCCCATGTCTTACAAAGGTGTTACGTGTAATTGTATGTGTTTTTACCAGTTAAAAATGTATGAAAAATCAATTTATGTTTCGAAAATTAGGGTTTTAGTTCAAAACTATTTTCGATTATTTTTGGTTGGATGGAATAGAGTTTTGATGTGTTCTTTTCGATGTTCCGTGGTGGTCTTGAGCTTGGGTATGTCCGAGGGTGTCAAAAGAGAGTTTGGATGCTTCAATTTGAGGTTGAGACGGTTGGATCCGTAGCTTTGGTTAGGTTTTTGTCGTGTGTCAGTCGACTGACCCAGGTGGTTCAGTCGACTGGGTCGACAATAGACTTATTCAGTCGACTGCGTTTGGGGGTTCAGTTGACTAGGTTGGGTCTTTGTTGGGTTTTTGGTTTCCAGTATGGGGTTCAGCGTCGTTTTGGTTGTTTTAGAAGGTCGTGTGGTGGCCTTGGGGGTCATGTTATAGCCTCGGGTGTTTGATTAAGGCTTATTGTCGTCTTCGGGGGTGATGTGCATGGTTAGAAGCGAGGTTTTGGTGCACGGCTATGTGCGTGGTGTTTGTTCATCGTTGGATACGGGACGTGTTTGGATCTGAGGTTCTTTTTCTAAAAAGGGGGTTTTGGAAAAATATGGTGTTTGTGAAAAAGTTTGTGAAAATCGTGTTGTGGGAGGTTTGGAGTTGGCGTTTGGGTTAGGTTTAGTTTCGTAGGTTGTTGGTTGTTCGGGTGAGAGGACGGGTTATCCAGGTGAGTGGATGTCGTATCGGGTGTGTGGCATGTGATGTCGTGACACGTTATGTGGCGAGTAGTGTCGTTATGTGAAACGTAGTGTTTTACATAGTTTTGTGCATTTAAAACTCTAGTTTTATTCATGCATGTTGCGGGATGGATATGTGGTCCTTGTGTATATAAAACTCTAATTTTAATTATATGTGTATATGATGTGGACGAAAAAGTGGTCCGATGTGTTATGGACGAAAAAGTGGTCCGATAAAGGTTAACTTTGGTTAACTGTGGACGAAAAAGTGGTCCGATGAACATTAGCTCTGGTTAACGATAGACAAAAAAGTGATTTGATATATGTTAACTCTAGTTAACAATGCATGTGTGTGCGTGGGAATCGGAGGGACGAAAAAGTGGTCTTAACGATGCATTTGTATGCATGTATCTGAAGGACGGAAAAGAGGTCCTGAAGAGGCATGTGTTGCGTATGTTGCACGTGGTGCGTTGTATGGGTTGCGTGTGTCGTGTGAGTTGCATGTGTTGCGTGGGTTAACTCTGGTTAGCTATGTATTAGATGGAACTGTGGTCCTTCGGTGAAAGTCTGAGAAATCTTTGTGTTGGGTGTGTATCACCGTAACATTGTAGAACTGTTGTTAGGGCTCATGAGAGTCGATATGTATATATGTATACTCGTGCTGCATACATATACATGTTTTCATTTGAGGCTCTCGTGTGAGTCGATATATATATATCTGTGTTGCATGTGGGCTCGTGAGAATCGGGGCTCGTAGAAGTCGATCTTTGCATGTGAAGCATTGTGGCATATATGTTTAGATATAAAACTGTTTTCAAGGCTCTTGTGAGTCGTGAAGTAAAATTGTTTTTAAACTTGTTTTGAGGCTTGGGCGAGTCATAACATACATATTGCTCTGTTAGCATGTTTAGTTTCTATTTTATGTTTGTCTAATTTCTGCTGAGCTCTGGGTCACGGTGTGAGATTTAAAATATTTTTCAAGTACTGGTCACGCAGGTTGATTCGGAGGTGCTAGAGGGGCAGAAGATTTGTAATCTTTCTTTTTTTCTTTTGAATCATGTATGTTCACATGTTAGCGGTGTTGGAACCGTGTGTTGTAAGCCTAAAGGCAATATATATTTAATGCTTGTATGCTTTTATCTGAGTGTAGAACATCGGGTTGGGTGTTGCCTTTTAGTTCTATTTGGTTGTTTGTGGGTGTTTCACGTAGCCCGAAGTTTGAGGAGTGACAATTCCAACTTTGACGTGAAATTTTTCTATCGGGAATATCGATAGAAATTTTTATTCTTTCTTTTTATTTTTCTCAAGCCAAAAATTCTTCTATCGAATTTAATTATTCTTTAATTTTTCTTTTGTCACCATTCTTTGGCGTACTAGTTTGACAAAATAAAATTTAATTTAGCTAAAATTTGCTGATAAAGTTGCCCCTAGTCCTTTGAATGCCTGAATCATACATATCTTGAACACTTTCAATTTTTTTATTGGCCATTATTTGTTGGCAAACTATGAGAGAAATTTTTACAGATTGTTGAAACTGTGGTATAGGTTGTTCAATTCTATAAGAATCAACATGTGATTTAGGTTGTTCATTCCTACAAGAATCAACTTATGGTATACGTTGCTCAATCTTATAAAGTTCAACTTGTAATGGGGAATGATTCACCTCGTAAAGAGAATTATAATATACTGGTGATGGAGGATAATATACATCGTAATAATGATTATAATACACTGGTAATTAAGAATGATATATCTCATAACTAGGATAATAACATACATGTTGTTGGTAGTCCATTGTGGGGACTAATGATGGTTCTTAAATCTCTGCATATACCCTTAACGGTGGCAAGTTGAAACTCGCCATTTCTTTGTGTTAAACTGTTGCATATGTTGCTCCATATTCGAAGCCATTCATGGCTCTCCTTACCGTTGCAATTATCTCCATTTTTTCTAACTTAATACAATGTCTCACTGGGTGTGCCAAAATTTGTTAACTAAAAACAAACTAATCTCCTCTGAAAAAGGAAATTCTTCAACGTATCAAGCGATTGCTTTGGGTCCTTTACCTTGTTTCAGGATTTTGACAAAAAAATCATAGAAATTGCGATGAAAAGCAATAAAAATGAATTTTTATTACTTTGAAGGAGAACCGATTACAAAGACTGCAAACTACTCCTATGAACTTGTAAATAAAATTACATATGAACTTGTAAATAAAATTACAAAAAAATTAAATAAAAGATAAAAGAAAAATAGAGGCAGTCTGCCGTTGTGTATGCAGATCATTTTCAATGCTTACAATACTAATATTTATAGAAAACTCTAAAAATAACGTCCTGCAACCGCCATTAACTTCCCACTGCTTAAGCATGTCTCCCACTACTTAAGTATGCAACTTCTTCTAACCGCTGGCGTTACTTGTCATTGTTAAGCAGATTTAATATGGATATTTTAAATGTATGCATTATTTTTCATCAAGTCTTTATAAAATATGGTAGGTTATTTAGACAAAAAAATAATACTCTTGATAGAAAATTGTAAATTATGGTGTAAACAACCCCTTATTCATAATTTATTTACTATCAACTATGTATAATTGTTAATATCAAACATATAAGGTAAATCGTAAATTACACTTATCTCCCTTGAGGTTTAAACTTATTATAAGAACCTCCCATGTGGTCTCTGAAATTACACTGACCTCCCATGTCGGTCTTTTCAAGCAGACACTATTAACGGAAAATGTTTTTTTTACATTTTTACCCATCAATTAAATAATAATTTTTATACTCAATTTTTTTTAAAAAAAATAAAAATTATTCCAAAATGAGAGAAGAGAGTTCTGGGAGTCCAAATGCAGCTCTACTCTCTTACGCCGCTGCTTACCCCTTTGCCTACGGCGGCGACATCGCCACCGCTTGCAACCCGACTAGCGGCGACGACCTTGTACCTAAGAGAAGAGAAGTCTACAATGGCAGTTGAATTTTTGATATCGCTCATAGATATAGCCCCGATATAAGGTTGGTGAAGGCGGCGACAAGTCTAGGAGTTTGCGGTGTTAAACTTGCGGTGAAGTCAGCGCAAGGTGAGGATGAGGCGGTGGTGGTGCAAGGTTCAGCGGCAGCGGTGGCAGTGAGGAAGAGGGCAACGATGGTGTGCAAAAGCCCTAATTTTTCCCTTTTTGTTTCTCGGCGAGGGTTTTGGCGGAGGTTTGGTGGTCTGGCGACTGTTTTGGGTGATCAGCTAGGGTTTTGGGGCTGTCGGCTACTGTTTTGTGGTTTGTCGGCAAGGGTTTGGTGGTTTGGTGGTGCGACTGGGTGGTTTGTGGTTTATCGGCGAAGGTTTGGTGGTTTGTGGAGGTTTGGTGGTCCGGCGACTGTTTTAGGTGGTTGGCTAGGGTTTTGGGGCAATCAGCGACTATTTTGTGGTTTACTGGTGTGGCTTGGTGGTTTGTGGTATGTCGGCGAGAGTTTAGCGGTTTGGTGGTACGGCTTGGTGGTTTTTGGGCTGTCGGTGGCTTTTGGGCTGTCGGCGACTGTTTTCGGGACTGGTTTGTTTTTCGGGGTTGTTTGGCGACTGGGTTGATTAGGGTTTTGGTGGTCTTGTGGATTTTTTCTGCAAAAAATGTCATTAAAACTCACTAATTTCTGCACAAAATGTCATTAATCTCTCTTTTCTAATGTTTCAAAAATTGGAATGCGGTTTCGCAAATTCGTGATTTGTGATTCGTGATTTGACCAACAAGAAAGAAATAAGCAAAAACAACAATGAGAACGAGGGAGAGAAAGGATTGTTTCATGGATTTTCTCTTTTTCATTCTACGTGTGAAAAATTATCGGGTTTGTGTTCTTCATCTGCGGATTTGGAGTGAACATCGCTAGATCTTGAGGGGAGTGATAGCGTTGTATTGTTCGTCGGACTGTGTTTGGTTTGCTGATCGGCGACGATCGTAGTTCTAGGGTTTGATTTGTTGTTCATGGAAAGAATTTGATTTGTTGTTCATGAGAAGAAAATAGAAAGCAAGGGTAAAATTGAAAAAATATAAAATATTTGATGATAAAATTTGTTTTCGTTCAGTCAACTAATAGAAAGATTAAAGTGAAATACAAAAGTAAAACAGAAGGGAGGGCAGTGTAATTTTAGAGATTTCGGGAGAGGTCTCTGTAATAAGCTTAAACCTCAAGAGAGATAAATGTAATTTACCCAAAAATAAAATTGCTCACTTTGAATAAAAAGCGAAAAAGCGAAAAAAACTAGCTTTTTACTCAAACAACTTCAAAAAAATTAGCTTAAAAGCTAAATTACTAAATAAGCTATTTTTAACACAATTTAGCTTTTTGGCTAAAAATACAAAAAAATAAAAAAAATTAACTTTTAAGTTAGTTGCCAATTGAACCCTTAGTGTTTTGATTTGACCTTTTAACTTTTTAAGTTTTTTGATAAATGAACCATATTGTTTTTTTTTTCTTTCGTTTTTAGAAGAAAAAAAATTTAAAAGCTAGAATTGACGAACAGGCCCTAGATAAGATCCGAAATTAATTAACCTTTTTTTGTTAAATTTTAACCACAACCTATTAGGCTTAGCATGACGTTATAAACAAAGTCATAATGCAATTCCCTAATCAACAACCCAACATTTTAAACTCGCTCGCATTGACTCCTGACGAACATTCATAGTCCCCAACTCCCAAGCTCTCATTTTCTTAAGTACATAGAGAGAGAAAGGGAGAGTAGAAAGACATTGTCAAAGAAGGCAAAAGCTACAAATCCATCATTTCAGTCTACCGCATTTGAACCGAGGACCGCCCTTTTCTTTGACACGAATTTTCACGCAAAGGCAATGAAGGTGAACCGTTGCGGATGCCAAATCCTCGGTTCTCTCCCGGCGTAGTAGTGAGAACCAGTCACTCCTCATGGCGAAGCGCGTGCACCAAGTTTGGAAGGGAAGCAACGTAAAGTTTCTCTTTAATTTGCAGTTCGTTAGGGAAATAGTTGATTTGTGATTATAGGTGTACGTGAATTGTGCTGATCGTTCGTGGGTGGTCGTTAATTTGGTTGAATTTAATCTGGGTTTTGGTGGGTTTTGCTGTTTTCTGATAAATGCTGTGCTTTGTTAGGGTTTGATCTTACGGGGGATGATGGGATTTGTTGATCGACGTTTATTTCTTGGTGACATGTGAATTAATTTTGAATTGGGTATTGTGTATTTGTGTGTGAGTGACTGTCATGTTTAATTTTATCTTAATATTATTATGCGAAGAAAGATGGGTGCTTTTCGGAATCAGTTTCCGTTTTAACTTTCCTTCCTGTTTTTCCGTGGGATGGAGAAGTGAAGTTCACTGTTTAATGAAATTCCTTTTCTGCAATTGGGTACTGGTTTGGTTTAATCTTTATTCTGATTTGGTTTAATTTTAATGCTGGTTTGATTTGATCTTCTATTCTCCGAGAGGGAGAGGAGTCGAACGGGGCCTTGGCTAGATAGGTAGAAATATTGGCTAGATAGGTAGAAATATTGTAGGCATTGAAGCAATGGATGATCCATAGAACGTGTTGATGTAAGTGATGTTGATTCCTCTTTCGAGGAATGTCTTGTTATGCTTGGTTATTCATCCAGGATGTCGCCTTAATTTGATTTGAAATAGTGATGCTTCTAGGTTACAATTGGATTAAAGTTAGGATGAATGCTATCACAATGGCTTTGGAGTTGAAAAGCATGGTTCACGAGAAGGCTTTTTATTAGGCATCACTCCCTAAAGTGCTCACCATATTGGTAGGGGTTTAACTGAAAAATATATGGTTTTGTGCATGAATTTTGAATTGTCCATGTCATTGTTTGGAGTTTCAGAAGTGGTGATCGGGCTGTGTTAGTTCAATTTACAACGTTATGGCATACTACATGAGTGTTGTTGGATAGCAACTCTTGAGTCTTGACATGTTAAGACTGCAGTCTGCACTAGATTGATTTTGTCAGTTTTCTGTTGCATTACGGCACATTAATGTTCATTTACAATAATATGAAAGACAAAAGCATATTTGTGTACGCATTAAACTTCAGATTTCAAAAACAAAAGCTTTGTTTTGTACGTTCATGGTTTTATTTTAATTGCATTCCAATTAAGAAGGCTTCCCTTCTATATTTTAGTGCCCTTTGCTGGCCACTTATTTGAGGTGCTTTTTCTGGACCGAGGATAGACTTCCTATATACTTGCACTTGCTTCACGAGTGTCATATGTTTTAACTATTTATTCTCAATTCAGGTGTACCAAATCTTCAACTTCCTTTCAATGTGAAAGGGTTGGGGTGAACAAACTGCCCTTTAATTTGTGGTGAGATGCAAACCAAAACTTCAAAAACCATGATCCTAATGGCTAGAACTATATCAATGAAACTGCTGAATGCTATATTTTAATCGGAACTAGTGGGACAAACCTCAAATAATAAGGCCAGATGTGGCGCAAGCAATACTTTGGGTGTCACGCCCAAACTTCGGGTAACGTGAAACACCTACAAACAACCAACCCGAGAATACACTGTCAAATTAAACCGTACATGCATTGTATATAATCGTCAAACGGCATACATTACACGGTTTTAACACCGGGAAAACATGTATACAACATACATGAAACAGAAAGAATAAAAAGGAAGACTACAACTCTTCCATCTCTCCGGCACCTCCAGATCAACCTGCGTAACCGGTACCTGAAGAAAAATCAAATCCCACACCGTGAGCCAAAACTTAGCAGATACTAGACAACACATGCAGTATAAACTAAACATGCTAGGAAAACGAGGTGCAGTTTTAGACTCTCTTTCAAGCCTTTAAAATGAGTTTTCACATGCAAGCGGGAAAGCGATGATACAAATCATCCTTTGACTCACTCATAGGAACCCTGAAAACAGTTTGAAAATGGTTTTTAGATCGCGATTCACACGACTCAAACAATTTAAAAATTGGTCTATCCGTCCCACAATGCAGTTCATGCAATCCATGTATTTTCTCGAACTTCTACCGAAAGACCGCAGCTCCCATCTATGCAACGCACACAACCCGTGCAACCCACACAACGCACGCAACCCTTGCAACACACTCAACGCACGCAACCCGTGCAACACACATCTTCACGGATTTTCACCGTAGGACCATTATCCACCCTAACCAATGTCTTGTTGACCAATGCCAACAGATATTTTTACGGACTTTCACCGTAGGACCATTATCCGTCCTTCATATGCATCTTTACGGACTTTCACCAATGGACCAATATCCGCCCCACATATACATCTTTACGGACTTTCACCGACGGACCAATATCCACCTCACATATGCAATACAGATACAATTCTATGTATCAACAGGCATCCCTACACATGCCTAAACTACGGAATAAAATCACATATTACGGGATAACAAAGCCCAAAGTCCTAAAGGCATCGAGACCACAGAGGCCACTTACCCGCTTACCATGCACAAGAATAAAACTATCCACAGTTTTATAAACATAAAAGCATATATAATGATGACGTTCCACATAAAGACGTCAGATAACCTGACAAGACATCACATGCCACATACACCGTCATCTGCTCAACCGAACGACCCGTCCACACACCGGGACTCATTCACGCACCGGGACAACCAACATCTAACCCGGAGGCCAACACATGAACCTTCCACAGAACGGTTCTCACCAAAACCCACCTATTAACCGAACCACAGACCCACATGTCCCGCACGTAACCAGCACGCACACGACCGTGCCACAACACCCAAAACTAACCATGCACGTCACACCCGAGGACGGCACCACAAAAACACCCAAGGCCACGACATAACCCCCGAAGCCACAACCCGATCAACCAAACGCCGAAAAGAATCCAACAGTATTTCAATTAATTAATCCCATAATTAATCAATTGAATACCATTGAAACCTACCAAGAACCCAACTCAAACCACCGAAACAAACACCAAACGCCCACACAGGACCCCAGTCGACTGGTCCTCACGCCCAGTCGACTGAAAACATGCTGGAAAGCAAGAAAAACCCATTGGGTAAGATCAATTTAAATGACAAACTAAAAGTACAAAAAATTTGCAGACATAACTATAGCAGTGGTACAATCAGGAAAAACAACCCATAAGAAATAAAAAAACTATTTATAACGGATGCATTTACTTTATGCAAAATAAAATGCATGTTGTTATTGGGATTCTCACCAAAGAAAAATGCAGTTACTTTTTATAAGGATTATATATGGAAAATTTCTAGTGTTTATGTTAATATGTAGTTGGTTCTCTTTACAATTAGCTCAGTATTTTTTGTTTTGTTTTGTGTTGTTAAGTATTCGAATTCCTCTCCATTTGGTAGTTGATGAATGATGGCTTCTCCATTAAATTTTCCTTTTTGCTCCAGCAGATCCTTTCGTTATTTGCTTTAGGATCTTAATGAGCTTGATTTTCTTTAAATTAAGTTGTACGGTAATGTAATTATGCTTGTTGCTTCTTGACGTTGAATGATTGTATTCAGGCCATCTGTCCCTAACGTGTCATTGAGTGGTTGCAGAAATTAGTCCATAATCAGTTTTTGCATACTCTTGGCTTTGATCCAAGTTTTATTGGCTAACACCCACTCCCACACTTTGCACTTAGCAAAGTTTGAACTTTCAACTCCTATTTGGGAGGCTAACACCCACATCATTGGGTCAAAGGCCACTTGGTGGTTTGCTTCTAATTGGAATTTGTGCATCCAAGCAGCTACATCAATTTTTGTATCAAAGCTAAAAATAATATTTATATTGTCCTTTGTAGTTATCTTCTTCAACATGGTAGCAATGCATAATGAGGTAAGGAGACGCAGTATTAGCTTCATCAGGTGGTATTAGTATGTTGTCATCTCCTATGGGCATGGTGCCATGTATCGGTCACGGTGCTTTGTGGGGCAATAATGCACCTCCACGTGATATCTTATGGGGTCGAGAATCAGGCTGAGGATAGTGCACCTAGTGCCCTAACCTTGAGCCTATTCATGGACAAATCATTCTTTAGCTAGACTACTCCTAGCAAGCCCGGGCTCAGTTGAGGAATCTCTCTCGAGCACAGTGTCATCTCCAGTTGTGATTGGCTCATTGACATGCTCAGTATCCTCCCGGTCTATGCCGAATGGTTCTCCACTTGAGCATATCCCCTCTTGTGCTTGCCCCTTCATGATTGTTTGGCACGTACACTTTTTGGCCAAGTGTCTCCCTTGTCACCTCTCGGTCCTACCTTAGTTTCTTGAAGTGGCTTGTGTCCGATTTTCCATGCATTTGGTCTACAAAAGAGGTACCCTGATCTAGCCCTCATGGCTTAGCTCGCTTCTAAAAGTAAGTTTTCGACCCTTGTGCAACTTGCAAGACGAGATTAGTTTCTTTTCTTGTTTGATATAGTTAGTTGATAAAAAAAGGACAAAAGATGAGCTATATATGATTTGAGGACATCAAAGTCCTAAAACAAGAGAAGCAGTTTTTTTTTTGGGATCCCACAGCGAGCTTATAACTTTGCTATTTATCCATTTAGATGTAATGATAATTTCCTCCATATCTTCATTTTGAATTCCCACCAAGATGCTGAAATCTAATGGTCATCTCCGGTCTTCAATACCAGCAAAATAAGACCAAAGATTCAAAATCATTGTGCTTCCTCATTACAATACTCGAGCTCTCGCTTTCTTCGATGTATGGAGAGTTCATGTGTTGAACATCTAATGTTATTTTTTATGGGAAAAAAATGGTCTACTCTTCTTTGCGAAATTTTAAAGACCTAAGATTTCTCTTAAATCTTAATTAAGTATGATTAGGTACGGTTTCTGTTTGTTTCCTTAGCTACAACGTGAACTCATTTGATAACTGTAAGCTACTTGTGAGTAGATCCCTTTTGAGGTGGCTGCTTGTAAGCGGTCTATTACCTACTTTTTGATGTAATGGTTGCATGTAGGACATGTCAATAGGTGGCAATGAAGCAGCATGTCATTCACTTCTCATTGAATGGTTGCAATGAGTGTGAATGGTTGCAATGAGTGGTTGCAGGATTCCCACCTGTCTCCTTGTAATTTTGTGGTTTTTCTATTTGTAGATAGGAGGTGTCTTCTTTAACTATTACAGTCACTTCTTCTTCTTCTTCTTCTTCTTCTTCTTTTTGAGGATGTTTGAAAAGCTACAATTTCTTTTCTTTTTTTCAATTGTGTGTTTCATAGGAACCTTATTTTAGTACTTTTTAGAGCTTGGTTTTAACCCATAGCTTGTAGATTTCAAGTCTTGCTGAATTTTGCTTGAGGATGTTTGGAAAACTACAATTTCTATTTTTTTTGTGTTTCATTGAAAACTACATTTTTTTTTGTGCTTCATTGTACCTTATTTTACTACTTTTTAGGGCTTGGCATTAATCCATAGCTTGTGGATTTCATGTCTTGCCTGGATTTTTCTTGAATCAGTCTTACAATCTGATTTATACGAACTTTCGCTGTGATACGAGGGTTAGTTGGGTCCACTCCTATTTCTGTTATTGGAACCTTCCAACTATCTATCTTAAAAGTACCTATCTGTAGAGCAAAAAATCAGTGGGGGAAGAAATTGCAAATTGCAAGATGGAATAGACTTTTGGTGGCTTTTTAAATGGTTAAAGAAATGAAAAATTTAGTCAATTTGATCTGGATTTTGGAAAGCTGAGCATAGTTTGCCTGCTATACCAATTAACTGGAATCAATTTCTCCATGGGCCATTTGGTCAAGAGTTTCATATGCATTGTCTTGACTGTGAATTGTGGGGAGTATTGAAAAACCCATGTTTTATTTGGTTTGTGTTGAATGATGTAGTTTTGATCTGGTTTGCGTCTAATGATTTAGTTTTTATAAAAGTTACTTTAGGGTGTTAGCAACAATTTAGTAATGGCATAGGTTATCTGGTGGGTGTTAAAGGTTATCCTAGTGTGAGCTAGGCTTCTGAGTAGGTGTTGAATGAAAGTGGCCAATTTTGTGCCTTCTGCTTTTGTTATCATATTGCATCACACACATGGCTGCTTTTGGAAAGTATCTCAATCTACCATCATACAATCAGCAATGCAATTTGTCAGGAAAAGAAATGTGCTGGTATGGGAGGTGCCCCGCCCCCCCCCC
>JAULJZ010022434.1:0-15622 GCA_032270985.1 Heliamphora pulchella
GTCGTACTCCACCTTCACCGCCGACCCCTCACGCCGCACGCCACCGCCGCCACCGTCGTCCCTCTTGACTAGTTATAATGAGTACTAATTAATAATAATAATAATAATAATAATAATAAATTTAGCAAAATCTAATTAAAAAATTAGTACACGCCTAGGAGTGTAATTTTGCCTGAGATCCAACACTGTGCGGACCAAGTCAGGCCCGATAAAAATCAAAGCCGCACATATAATTTTTAGGCTTGATCCTTACCTCCCTTTAAACCCGTGGCCAGGTCAACCTGAGACCAGAGGCCGGCCCTTTGGCCCGTCAGTTTCACCTCCCAACGGCTAGTTGGGCCCGACTGCCTCCTATACGGCAACAATGTTTTTTTATTCTACCTGTTCTGTTTTTTTTTTTATTGCATAGAGCACAAGTATAATTTCTAGGAAACTAATAAACTTATATATATAATTATAATAATATATATAAACTTATAGTAAACTAATAAACTTATAATAATATAAAGTTATAAACTATAAACTTATAAAGTAATATTAAGATCCTGATTGGCAACTTAGCTTATTTGACTTTTTGACTAAAAACATAAAAAAAGCTAATCCTACCCGTTTGGCAAACAAATAAAAAAATTAAAAAGTTAAAAAGTCAAATCAACACACAAATTCTCAGAATATTCAAATCAAACTTCTACCAATTTTAAAACAAAATAATACACATTATTCTTAACTTATTTACTATCACTATCAATTACATATAATTGCTAATATCAAATATATAAAAAGGTAAAATTACCAACTTTGAACAAAAAATAAAAAAATTAACTTTTAAACTAGTTACCAATCAGGACCTAAACTTATAAACTATTAAACAAATAAAGTATAAACTTATAATCTAAAGTTAATAACTAATAATAAACTATAAATTATAAAAAGTTATAAACTAATAAACTTATAATAAATAATAGACTAACTTATAAACTAATAAATTAATAATAAATTATAAACTTATAAACTAATATAATATAAACTCATAATAATAAGTAATAATAAACTAATAATAACTAATAATAAACTATAAACTTACAACTTATAAACTAATATTATCAACTTAACTGCTACTAATAAAATGTAATCTAATATTATATTATAAATTTATAAAATAAGTAACTATAAAACTAATAAAATTATAAATTTATACAACAACTAAAACAAAGAAAAACAAAAAAAAAAACAAAAATAGAGAAGCCCGCTCCTGACCCGAGCCCTATATTCCTGGGTCTAGGCCAACCCTATCCCAAAAAGCCCGGCCCAGCCCAGCTCAGCCCAAACTTTTGGCGGGAACACACCGGACCAGGGCCAAAATTACACACATACACACCTATTATTTTGCAATCGATTTTAAGTCGGATTTTTATCTTTTTTCTTAAAGTTCTAAAAGTTAAAAAGTTTCGTTTCGCAACTAAAAAACTTTTAGCCTTTTAAGCATTTTTACATAAAAAATTATACATTTTTTAAAAATATCAAAACATTTATTGTACAGATTTATTTTTTATAAAAATTATATTTTTAAAATCTATGCACCTAAATTTATCAAATAAGATTCATATTGAATATAAAATTATTTTAAAATAAATTTTATAAAAATTATAACAATTTTAAGACAAGTTTTTTGCCTTTTAGTTTAAAGCTACTTTAAGTCAAGTTTTTTAACTTATTATTTTTTAGCTTAAAGTCACTCCTGCAATTCACTAAGCGAATTTTTTATTTGTTGAACTTAAAGCAATTTTAAACAAAAAACTTGACTTAAAGTCAAGTTGCCAAACGAGACCTAGTTACAAAAGATCATAAACAAAATTCACATAATTTTTAATATAGTTCACTTACATTGATTTGACTAATTTGTTTAGTATTTTTTTTTTACCAAGAAAGTATGAAAAAAGCAGGGAAAAAAACAAAGAGAACTAAGTTCAATTGTCTCAAAATATGTTGCAGCAAAATCCTTCCCAAGTAGTCCTAGGTTGTTCTCTGGGGAAGTCTCCAAGGTTACGAGTCTGGTGTCTTGATTTGCTCCAATGTTTGCAAGTTTGTTTGCACTCCTGTTACCTTTTCTCAATGTGTGGCCAATGCTGCAATTAGATGATGCTAACATGGCTTTTCATTCCATTACAAATGTTTTATGAGGAAAGTTCGGGTTGAGACTTTCCTTAATGACATTAATGCCCACTTGGGAGTCGGATTTAATCTCCACCTCTCTCACGTCGTCATGCTCTTGGATAATTTTCAAACTAAAGTAGATGCCTCACAGTTCTATCTCAAGACTTGTGCAATCTGAAGTTTTACCGTAAAAGCCCATAACCCAAATCTCTTTCTTCTCCAAGGATGCCTCCAAAACCACTGGGCCCGAGATTCTCTCGTGAACAACCGTTAGTGTTAAGCTTGTATTTACCACAACCTGGAAAATTCCACTTAACAAGTTTAGGAAGTTTGGGGGTGGCAGGGTAGGCAGACTTGAAGGCATTAGAAACTTCATCAGTATATCTGACAACACTATTAATCAAGGCATGAGTATAAATCACCATGCTATCAAAAGCTTTCTTATTCCTACTTAGCCAAATGTTCCAAAGAATGATAACAAATAAAGTATTCCAAGGATGGCCAAGGGGACTCAAAATAGTTTTTTTAAGATTGATGTGTAACCAGTTCTCCCAAATAGCCAGATCATTAACTTGGGGCATCTGCAAAAATGGAAAATTAGACTAGATAGATTTACTAAATTGACAATCAAAAAAGAGATGAGGCAAGTCCTCAGTAAAAAATTTGCACCTCGGACAAAGAGGGTTAGTGATCAAACCTCTAATTGTTTTGTGAAGATTGGTAAACAACTTTTCATGTAAACAGAGCCAAATAAAACCATTAAGTTTTAGGGGATATTCATTTTCCAAATTCAATTCCAATTGTCATTCATCCAAATGCAATTAGTTAACTTGTCATAAACAAATTTCACAAAAAAAGACCCGATATGACTCGTAGACTAGATGGGTGAATCACTAAGAAAAAAATTTAGCAACTAACACATTTTGGATGATTCTAATGATCTCGGAGTCAAGAAAGAGCTCAAAAAGAGGGATGTTCCACTCCTTATCAATGGTAATAAACTCAGCAACTTTAACATCAGGATGTAGGAATTCATAAATGCCAAGAGTTAGCCGAAGGGTTATCAAGATATTTATTCACCAGAGTTTGAATCCATAAAGGATGAGTTTCATTAAGGATCCTCCAAGCAAGTTTCGAAAGAAAGGCTATATTTTTAATGAACGCCTTTCTAATGCCAATGTCACCTTCTCTCTTGCTTTTGCAAACAGTGTATCAATTGATTAAATGTATCATGTTTTTGTTTTCATGGCCACCCCACAAAAAGTTGCGATTGGTCCTATCAATATTGGCACAAACGAAAGCCGGGAGTGTAGAAGTTTGTTTGGAGTAACTGAGTATGTAAATGTGACAAATTGGATGAGAGTAGCTCTTCCCATGAAAGAAAGAGTCACCATTTTTTCATCCAGCCAACTTTTTTTGCATCCTCTCAATAATATACTGATAATGGTTCTTGGAGCCTCTATAGTGAAGCAAGGGAACACCCAAGTTTTCTCGAGGTCCAAAGTTATGGATATGCCTCATTTGGTATTAATAGCACTAGCCTAACTCCTTTGCAACTTGGGAGAGAAGAAGATTTTAGGTTTGGTAAGATTGATGGTCTGACTAGATGCTTCACAAAAAGTAGTGAGGGACTCTAAGACAGAGTTGTAACTATTAATAATCGCATTAGCAAACATGAGGATATATATCATTAGCAAAGAAAAGATGACCGAAAAGAGGGCCATTTTGGGAACCTCTAATAGTTTTCCATCTTTTGTTGTCCAATTAATTGTTAATCAAGATAGAGAAACGTTCTATGCACAGGATAAAAATGTAGGGGTAAAAAGGGTCTCCCTGTCAGATGCCTCTCCTAAGGACAAAGGTGGGAGCTGGTTGCCGTTCCAAAGAACTGATAAAGTGGTGGAGGTGATACAACTCATGATAAGATTAATGCTATTAATGTCAAAATTGAAGAAACGAAGAGTATCTTCAATGAAATTCTAGAGATTTTATCATAAGCATTTTCAAAATCAATTTTGATGATCACACCACAATTTCTACACTTTGTACATGACAGAATGAAGAATCTTTTTACAGGTGATGATGTTATCCGTGGTCTGGCAACCTAGGACAAAGCAAGATTGAAATGGACTAATAAGATTCTCAAGAGATGGTCTGAGCCTGTCGACGATGATTTTAGTTATGATTTTGTAACTTACATTGCAAAGGCCAATGGGACAGAACTACTTAATAGAATCAGGAGGGTCAATTTTAGGGATAAGAGCAATGAGAGTTTTATTAATTGCATTGGGGATATGCTTAGAAGAGAAGCAATTTTGGATAAAATCACAGAAGGAGGGCCCAATAATGTCCCAATACTTACGGTAAAATAACGATTGAAAAGCACCAGGGTCAGACGCTTTGAGGGGGTTTATTCTTTTCACACTCTCCCAAATTTTTAAAGAAGAGGGAATTCGGATGATGTTCTTGTTGCCACTATCAGACAAGACATTTTAGGAAAGGTTATCCCAAGTCTCGTAGGTTCTTATCCTGGCCAAGATAAAAAAATCCTTAAAGTAATCAGAAATGTGTTTCTTAAAGGCATCATCATTGTCTATCCAATTTCCATTCCCATCTTTGAGACTCAAAATGTGATTCCTTTTTCTTCTAATAATAATGGAGAGGTGAAAGAACCTGATGTTACAATAGCCATGAACAATCCATTTGGCTCGCGATTTTTAGAGCCAAAAGAATTCCTTTTGTTTGAGAGTGTTTTGGCATTGTCTAGCCATCTTTGGCTCGCGATAGATGGTGATTTTAACTAATTTGGATACCCTCAATCCTAGCAAGAGGATGTCTTTTCCTTTTAAAAATGTTGCCGAACACAAATTTGTTCCACCCCTGGGCTTTATTAGCCTTAAGACCCAGGTAAAGGGGAAATGAGTCAACTTGGGAAGACCAAATGGAAGAGAACACCCCTTGAAAATTCGGATGAGTGGTCCACGCTATTTCGAAACGGAAAGGCCTATTAAAAAGATCTAGCGGGAAAGGGACCATCAAACAAGATAAGGAGAGGAATGTGGTCAGAGTACACTCTAGGGAGATTTCTGACAATAGCTTCAGGATACTCAACTCTCCAGTGTGAATTACAGAGGGCTTTGTCTCATCTAGTCATGGAATTTGCCCTACCTTTTCTATTATTAGTCCAAGTGAATTTGGGGTTAGAACAACCTAGATTAATAAAATTGCATGAATTCATGAAATTTCTAAATTTAGAGTATCTGTTAGAGAGATTTCCTTTAGAGTAGCACCTTCTCTCAAAACTCTTAGCAATATCATTAAAATCACCTACTAGAAGCCAAAGCCTAGATTCTAATCTTGCTTTATCTATAATGTCAACCCAGAGCTAGTCCCAGGCCGTAGGGTTGGGACTAGCATAGATGGCATAGAATACCCATTCCTCAAAATTTGCACTCTTCATAGTTGCATGGATTGACCGGTAATTTCAAAGGCACACAGTGATTTGAGTCGGGTCCCAAAGAACCCATATTCTGCCAAATCTGCCATTTGGGTCACAAATAGAACTAGTTGTGAATCCCAATTTGGCAAAAAAGTTGCCCATGGAGGAGAAAGGGACTTTGGTTTCCACTAGGACCAGCAGATTCGATTTGTAGTTTTCGATCATATCATTGAAACACGTTTGAAAGAGTTGTTGCCGGGTCCTGGGCAGTTCCATTTGGTCCCTCGGTGATCCTTGTAGGCTGTCTATTTCCACCACAAAGAAGGAGGCTGCGACTGTGTTCATGTCTGGGGTCATTATCTTCATGTTAATGGTTTGTATGAACCATTCTACCTCTATTACTTGACCTTCCTCTACCTCTAAGTTGATGAGAATGGAGGCTGGGTGGTTTCTCAGTCATAACATTTGGAGGGAAGACATTATTGTTTGTAGTTTCTATAGTCTATAGATCCTGCACTGGTAGGGGAGAAGAGATTTTCAAATTAGGGTTTGGGTGGGGGTGACAAAAGGGGGTGTTTTAATCTTCCAAATCAGACAGAGTATAAAAAGGGTTTGCCCGCCCACCCCCGGTGGTGTAGTAGATAGAGGAGGGTGTGCGGAGGGACCTTTAGGAGGAATAATCTCTTTGCCTTCAAAGGGTGAGCTGAACTTATTCATGTTTGAAGTAGTCATTAGTTGGGCTAGAACACCTCTATGGCCATTGAGAGGCTGCTTCAGGCCCATTGAAAAATGAGAATTGGACCGGTTATATTGAGATGGTAGTGGGCTGGATCTGGGCTTATGAGCAGAGATGGGAGTGGGTTGGGTTTGGCCTTTTGATCTTAGGAGATACTAGCATCCAAAGTTCAAACATTTCCTTTAGGTTAAGGTTCTGTCCATTGTAGTTGCCTAAGAAGTTTGGGAACTTTGCTGAAAAAAAAGAGGGATCCTTATTAGCCATTATCGGCACCAGTGATGGTGGTTTTGCAGACCAAGTGCAAAAATCTCTATTTTGTCCAGTCCTTCCACATGCAAAACACAAGGAATGAAGATGTTTATTTCTATTTTGTACATTTTACCCCTAATCACAAATTGAGATATGAGGGATTTATTCAGGTCTAATTCAATGCAGACCTTAGCATATTTACCTCTAGAAAAGGTCACAGTTGTTAAATCCACATTCAAATGTTTTCAAAGCAATTTACCAATTGAGTAGAGGATTTCCTCATTGAAATATTCAATTGTGAGTTTTAGAACCTTATCGATAGAATAGTGGTTTCTGCCTCAAATTCATCAGGGTTGAAATTTGATTCCTATTTTCTCATCATGAGGTAGTGATTCAAGATTTTCCAAAAATCCCAGTTAAAACCTTGTTACGGTCACTCTTCATATCAGATTTGAAAAAAAAATAACTCATACCTAAGTTAATAACTTTAAAATCTCCTTCTAGTGCCCAGAGAGATTTAACCCTAGCGATTAACGTTCTAAAACCGATGATCTTGTCCAGAGGTTTAGCAATCAAGCAATCTAATTAGGGGAGTCAAATCTTCTCTAATGGACTTTTGGGGATCTCCACCTAAGGGATATCTTTTTGCTCATTCGAATGGAGGATGTCCGTATCTGAGCTAAGTTCTTGATCCTTCAATTCATCATTTTCAGAGAGATCTTCGCTGTCACTCACAAAACATTTATATTTGTCATTTGCAAAAATTAAGGATTGCTTAAAGGAAATGGTTTATCAGGATGAATCAATTTTTTCGTTGTGGAGGGGAAGGGGGTTTAATTTCTTCTATCTCGGAAGGGGCTTTGGTCCCCTAATTTTTCATGCATTCATATTGATCATTTAGCTGGTTAATTCTTGACCTTTTTTGTGCTCTATATCAAATGATTTGTTTCTTTATCAGATTTGTCATTATGAATAGCTGTGGCCGGAGACAATAGCAAAAGCAATTTTATCATAAAATCCTAATTTTTGAGAGAGAAGCCTTGATTAACAACAACATACTTACTTTTCATTTGTTGTGATACCATTTGTTTTGTTATGTACTCGTTCTTTACTGATTCTCAATAAAACTATCTAGACTTTTTATATATTGTTATTAAAAATTTAATTTTTTAATTTTTATTATCGCAAGGAATTAAAAAAAATAAATTTTGTTAGACTTATATTAAAGAAAAGAACTAAAGATAAAACTATTTTATATTGTGATTAAAAATAGTTTTTTTTTAAAAATAAAATTTACTTTTTTAATTTTAATTCTCTAACTTTTTAAATTTCTCATGGCCAACCAAACAAATGGTGCCACCTCACCAAATCATTATCTATATATAACTTAAAATAATTCAAGATTTGGCACCAACTCACCAAATTTGGAAAATTGGAATTGTTGAAAAGTATAAAAAAATATGATTAGGCAAATCATATTATATGGATAAGATTGACATGACATGTGAGGGATTGGACAATACAATGAAGGAGCTTGTCCTTGCTATATCTCTAGCTAGCCCCAAAATTTCAGCTCACAACCAATAATTCATACGGATCACATGGTTGTAATAATTCCATTGTCCTCTGGCCTGACACTCATTTTAATACTCTCCATAAGCTCTGTTTGGTTTCCGGGAAAATTTCCATGACTCTTGCTCCATCCACGCTTATTAAGAAAACAAGCAAAAACAATTTATGACAATAGAAGAATTTGACATTGTATGGTGTAATTAAAATTATATATTTATAAATTTTAGTTAAAAAATATGATTATAATTTTAAGTAGAAATTATAAACATTTGTTACAATTATAAATTTATAACTTCAAATAAAAAAATTGTATTTATTAATTTAAAATTAAAGAATTACAAATAAAAAATAATGAATGTGCATTTGGTCTAAAAGAGTCTAGCCATTTTTTGAACGTTTTTCCTGTC
Source organism: Heliamphora pulchella (assembly GCA_032270985.1). NCBI lineage: Eukaryota > Viridiplantae > Streptophyta > Magnoliopsida > Ericales > Sarraceniaceae > Heliamphora > Heliamphora pulchella. The sequence goes on from JAULJZ010022434.1 coordinate 8,558, forward strand.
TTTTTTTATTTTTTAGTTTAATTTTTTAATTTTTTAATTTTTCGTGAAAAAAATAATTTTAAAAGTATGCTCCTCCGGGGTAAAGTTGGAAAAAGAATTACTAAGGGGAAAAAACCCACAAAATCCCTAGTAAGTGAGTTTTTCATCTTATTTGATTTAAAATAAAATAAAATTGGTCAAAATCATTTACTTAAATATTCTCTATTGATAATGAAAATATAAAAAGTAGGTTTATTTGGGCTTATGCTAAAAAAAATATTAATTTTTTTAAAAAATGTATATGCTAAAAAATTTCATTAATACATGCGATAGTCGTGCTCAGAAAAAAAATGTGTATTGAATAACTTTTGAAAAAAGGAGGTTAGTTCTTTACTTATATATTTAAAGAAAAATATAGGCTCTGTTTGGTTGCAATTTTTATTTATAGTCTTTTCAAAAGGAAAATTCTTTAAAAATAGATAATACGCATTTATTAGCAATTTTTAGAATACTATTTCTAAAAAAAGAGTTAAAAAGGAAACTAAAAATTAAAAATTTTGAAAACGATTGAAAAGTGTTTTTCATCTTCTCTTACTTACAGAACTTGGTGTATTGAGAAATAATTTTTAATTTTAGCAACTAAACGCGTTTTCGCTTTTTTATCAAATTTTTTTAAAAAAATTTGAAAATATTTTTTAAATATAATTTGTGAACAATACAACAAAAGAAGGTCATAATTTTGTGGGCACTAGTGCAATAATAACAAATATATAAAAGCACCAAAAAAGCTTCAATTTACACCTTATGTATGGGGGGTAGGATATGCATTTTATAAATCTTACCGTATAGATTTATAATTAAATCACAAAAATTTATAATTAAAAATTTTAAAAAATTTATAAATTAAAAATTCACAAAAATTTATAAATTTAATCATAAAATTCATAGCGAGAAATTACATAATTCATAATCAACAACTTTTAATTTGTCATTTCAAAAATTGTATAACTTTTATCACAACACCCATAATTTAAACTATAAAATCTAATAAGTGCATCTTATATACTCTAAAACATAGGATAGTGTATATTAATGAAGCTTTAATTCCCTAAAAGTGATAGGGATATTTTTATACTTTTAAGCAGGAGCACAACGATAATTACAAAAATACCAAATATAAAGGCAACAAATTTATTTCATATTTTCATGAGTGGTACAAATTGTTTGGGCCTTAATGAGGGTTACACAAAATCTTCTCTGCCAGTACTTTCCTCTCCTCTTGGGGAACCAATTTGATCGGTCTAGACATATTTGCACGAATTCAAGTACCAGTTGGGAGAAATCAAAAGAAAATTATACCCAACATCAAGTAACCATACTTGAAGAGGGAATTGTGCCGTCTCTTTTGCTTAAATTTCATGAGAGCTCGGACAGAATAAGGTCAGGAGGACCGTTCATTTATTACATGTGTGGAGAAAATTAATAAAATATGGATTCGGATTTTTGCAAGTGAACGTTGAAATTGGTCTTACAAAAATTAGTCGAGGTGCACATAAAGTAACCTAGACACCTTGAGTTACCAAAAAACATAAATAAATTACCCTAACATCTCCTTAATTTTTTTACTAAAACAGAAACATCCCATATACTTATCGAATGCTCCATTGACCTTAGACAGCTAGAACAAAAGAACTTATCGGATGCACCATCAACCGCAGACAGCTAGACCAAGCGGGAGAAGAACTTCAAAAGAAAAAAATATATATATAGTAAGTAAACAAAAGGTAAATACTAGCCCGGTTTGGATAAAATAGATTATGATTTATTTAACTTATAAGTTAAAAAATAAGTTACGTCGTTTAGATAACTAAATAAGCCAAAAATATGCAAATAAACAAATAAGCCAATAAACGAAATAAACTGGTTTATAAGAAAAAATAAGTCAATAAGCCAAAATAAACTGACTTATAAGTCAAAATAAGTCAAAATAAGTTGGCTTATAAGCCAAACGAAGTGATTTATAAGCCAAATAAGCAAATAAGTCAATAGTCATTCAAACATGTTAGCTTATTTGTGTTTTAACTTATTTGCTAATAAACAAATAAGTCAATAAACGAACTACCCAAACAGGGCCACTAAAGAAGAGTACCAGACCTGCAAATTTCCGTTGGTCGTCTATGTACAAACTGTACAGAATGATTTAACAAACACTTCGAAAAAAAAAATGAATTGGCTACAAGCGTTTAAAATTTAATTGAATCAGCATAATAAATATTTTTTTTTTTTTGTATATTTTATCTTGTAATAATCTGGATTACCTTAACCCGGAGAAATTATTTAATAATTTTAAAATACCATGTAATATTATTTAAGCAATATTTTTATTTAATTGTATAACAAAAATAAACTTGAGTGGGACAATGTCAATCTTTGCCCATCAAATCCTCTTTATTTTTTTAAAGAAAATAGAAGCCTCTATATTTTTATTCTTTTAGATTCTATGGTGAGTCTATTTGATGATATAAATTGTTTATATTATTAAATTTATTGAAAATATTATCTATACAAAAAATTAAATTGATTAAAAATAAATAACTAGATGGTTGGATTATAGAAATTTAAAAAAAAAATTATAAAATCTATTTTCAAAATCATATTTTTTGTTAATTTGTCCAAGGTAAATGTTTTCCGACCATGTAATTATTGATGTTTAATTATCTTAATTTTATATATACATATATATATATATATATATATATATATATATGTATATATTTTTTTGGTATAATCTATAATATGAACTGAGGAGGATCAAGTTCCGATTAGAATCACGTGGAACTCACGTGAAAGGACCGTACAGCGTGACATTTCACCACGGCATGTACCTCGGCATATCCGTCTTAGCTTGGGCAATGAGTCGAGCTATTCGGGCAATATGTTCGGGCTGGGCTGGAGACCACTGTACCTTGGGTCCGAGTTCGGAGGGATAACTCGGCTAACCATAAAGACATGGTGCTCGGCACCATTATGAGGAATGCTCGGCGCTCATAGCCGAGCAAGACTGGCTGCCTAAACCTTGGGGCCGAGCTAGGTGGTTGATATTTAGGATCACGTTCCACGATATGCGTATCAGAAAGGTGATACGACGGTAAGGGATCAGTTGCAAGTAGGCCAACTCAAGGGCTAGGACGTCAAATAGGAATGGCTTAGTCCTAGCCCAGGCTAGACCCATGACTTAGCCTATGCTAGGACAAAAGGTACTTGCAGAAAGATATTACTGAGAGATCTAATGATGGCACTGATAAGTCACCATCAGGATATTAATTGCTATGCACTGATCAGAGAGATGAAGTACAACCCGACTTGTCCGGGTCGGGTCGAGCTCCACAAGCAGGTCAAGTATATTTCTACCTATAAATAGCTAACGACCTGAGAATGAAATATATGCTCTCTTTTTACAAGTAAAAACTCTGTCAAAATACTCTCTCAAGTTCTTCCTTATCTCTAAAATCCCTTACCTGACTTGATCGTTGGAGGGTCCACCGGTATAAAGCCACCGGCGTGCATCTGACCCATTTCTTGTACAAGTGTACACGTGGAATCATCTCCTGACATCTCAGTCAGCTTGGACGGGACCAGTAAATTTCAATTCTTATCCTCTACATGAACAATTTATGTCATTAAAATACTCTATCAAGCATCATAAAATACAAATTAGAAAAATTATTTATTTAAGTAAATGAAGAGGAGCTTCATCGTTAAGTATTTTTATTTATTAAAAGTATTATATAAGCAATGTAATTAATAACTTTGGCGGGTCACCGAAGAAAAATTATTCTTTCTCGCACTTTGCCATTAATCAAGCAGTAATTCTATGATCTTTGAATGGGATTCCAAAAATGAGTCCGGCTTTTCTTTTAAGTCCAGTGAGGGATTGGATTGATTCAGTTGAACCTTCTTTGAGTTTAAAATAAATTCATTTTGTTTGTCTGAGCCTTTCATTTTATTATTTTAAGTGCATATATTATTATTATAAAAAATCAAATTAATTAAATATCGGTAACTACCTTAACACATTACATATATTTTGATAAAATGAATAATAATAAAGAAATCACAATTTTTTGTTAACAGAAACTTGATTTATTAAGACAGTTACCGATATCTAATTACCTTAATTTTTTACGATAATAATATATACACTTAGAACAATAAAATAATGACTCAAATAATTAAAATGGTCCCTTTTAGACTCAAACAAGGTCTAACTAGATTGGTCCTTAAAAAGCCAAACCCCTCAAAAATTTATTCCAAAACCAAAAGATTAAATGACATCCACCTCATTAAAGGGGCTCTCGCTTTTTCTATTCATTTCTCTATCTTGTCTCTTTAATTTTTCTCTCACTCTTTTCTTATTTTTCTCTCACTAAATAATCAAATTATCTCATCTGACTCTTTATATTCTAAACCTTTCTTTTACTTTTTTTTAATTAATATTATATTATTGTTAAAAATTTGAAATATTAAATTTATATCGCCTTTAAATTAATTATTTTTTTTATAAATAATAAGATTATAAATTAATTTAGACTAATTAATTAAAATATTATATTAAATAGGTATTTATCTTGTACTAAATTATTTATTGTTGAATAATATTTTTATAAGGAGTGATGCTATAGGTCCCGAATAAAATGACCAAAAAATTGACCGAATGAATCAATTCTTGATAAGTTCCTCTATCATTTGCAATGCGACTCTCTCTTCCTCGCCTAACCTGTCTCAGACTTATTCTTTGATGGAGCTCATGCCCCTGCAAAATTTGACGAACTCTCGAAAATTGATGAACCTTATCCTCCGAGGTGTCAGATCCAGCGGTTGAAGGAGGAGAAGAAAGTGCTCAATCGACATCTTCAGCACAGAGTGTCTCGTCCTCCGAGGTGCCATAACAGTATCGTAACACTTTCTTCACCGACGTTTTCGACACAGAGTTAATCAAAATCCTGAAGGAAAGAAAGCGATGGAGAGTGCTATTTGGGATTTCAAATTATCATTCTTCAACAGAGAGTTAATAATTATGCAGTTGAATCTCTCTAGAACTTTGCTCGGTACGCCCCTCTCTTTTAGACAATAGCTCGTGCATCACCCTTTTTGGCTTCCTCGCCATCTACGTCGTCCCCGAACGGCACCGTTTTGTGATCCCAACCCTCTTCCTCAACCTCCTGATCTTCATCTCCCTCCTTAACCAGGCGACAGTGGAGTTTGGATTCCAGAGCAATGGTGGTCCGCTAATCTATTTTGTTTTAGATGCATCTTCACTAAATCAACTTACCTTGACATTGCTATCCAAAATCTTGAAGCCATCATGATCTTGAGGAGTATCAAATTGCTGAGCATCAACAACATGTTTACGCTATTTCTACGCTCTGAAATTTTTCAGTATAATTTTTTTAATATATGAGAAATTTTTTAAAATTATTATATATATTTTTTATAATTTTGTTCGTCTTAATTTTAAATAAAATGAGCAATTTATAATTTAGAAAATTTTCAATATAAATTTTTTTAGGTTTTCCGACAGATTTGATCAAAAAAAATAACCGAATGCAAGAAGAATTCATTGATTGGGGTTTTGAAGTAATAACCTGACACATAGATTGGGGTTTAGGTTTTTTTTTAAGTAATAACTTCACACGCTACTTCCATGTTTTTATTTTTTATGTTTTGTTACTTTCTTATGTTTGATGCTTATTACAGGTGAAAAAAGAAAAAGATCGCCTACTGAGAATATTTTCATTTGTAAAAACTATTGAAAACATTCTCAGTGGTTCGACACCGTGCGAGCTACCTCTACTCTACTATTGTTCCTCTCTCTTCGCTTAAGTGGTCTCTCTCGTTCCACATCGGCAACAAGTTTGCTTCTCCACCCTCTTCTTCACTCATCTCTACGACCTTTAATTTTCTCAACACATTCTCTACCAACGCTGCCTACTAAAAATATTTTCACTGGTAAAAAATACTGAGAACATTTTCAGTGGTTAAAATTATTGAGAACATTCTCACTGGTCAAAAATACTAAGAACATTCTCTATAAATCAACTCATTTCAACTCATTCATAATCTCATCTCAATCTCTTTCAATTTTTCTTTAGTGTTGTAACAACTTCAAAACTTTTCTCTTATTCTGTCGATGATTCTCTAAAGTTTGAAGAAATCATGGTTGTGCCGATTGAACAAAGCATGGTGATCAGGTTGTCGATAATAGAACGCTGCAGCGATGGTTAGTCGAAGAAAGCACGGCGCTCGACTTGTAGTTGTGAATTGCAGATGATGGTGTATAAAAAGTTTCTCATAGTATGTATAAAAAGTTTCTCATACATGAAAAATAAAATTATACTGAAAAATTTCTCATTCATAAGTTGTTAAGTTTATTTAAACTTAAGAATGAAAAAATTTAAAAAAATATATAAAAAAGTATTTCGTACTATGTATGAGAAATTTCTCAAATTATATTTTGAAATAGTTCTTATTTTTTCTTAAAAAATAAAAATTTCATATTAATTAATATAATTTTGTTAAATTAAATTTTAAAGTATATCTCATTTTTTTAGATAATAACTAAACTATCTAAGTTTTTTTTTTGTTTTTTTAACTTTAATCTAAAAAGACAAAAAATCTAATTTTAAATTCCTTGTCAAACAAAAAATTAAGTTAATTAGATCTTCTTAAAAAAAAATTTTAAAATAATTTTTTCTGTGCTTTTATATATTTTTATATTTAGTATTAATATTGATTAATAGATCTCGACGGATAAATTATAAAAATATAAATTTTTTAATAAATAAATACGTAAATAATAAAACTTAAAATAAATTACACTTATACTTTTTTAATATTTTTAAAATATCACTGTCTACCTTTTTAATCACAAAAATATCACTGTACTCCTTTATCATCTAACTCCGTTAACTACAAATGTTAGATGACGTTAATACCCTTAATCCCAACAATCCACCGGCGGCCATGGAACGCAAAAAATTTCCATCTCTGCTCTCTGCTCTCTCTCATCTCTGCTCTTTCATCTCT
>JAULJZ010022445.1:0-15621 GCA_032270985.1 Heliamphora pulchella
CCAACCGTAAGGTTGGCCTCTACTAATCATCATTAGTTCTTTAATATGATTTCTCAAATGCATGCAAATAAAAAAAAATAGAGGCAAAGAGAGAACATCCAAAATCAAACATGAAAAATACATAATATATGTACATAACACTCCAAAACAAATAAGTGTCAAAAGTAAAATCCTAAATCCTATGGCATGCAATTTCTATCTAAATGATACATGAAACATACCTGTATGCAATATTCACAAAAATAAGCTAACTATTATGATTTAAATAAAAGAGCAAAATATACCAAAAGTTACTAAAATTATCTAAACATGCTTTATTACAAAATAAGCTAAACTATTCTAAGTATGATTTCAATAAAAGAGACTAAAGCATACATTAATATGATGAATTAGTAAAAGAAATGAGAAATGCAAAATAAAAGATGCGTAAAAAGAATTCTAAAATAAAGTTTATAAAAAAAAATTTATAAAAAGAGTTTTAGAAAAATGTTATACTACAAAAGCAGATTCTAACTATTTGTATTTACATTAAAAGAAAATAAAAAGGAGAAAATAAAATCTATCTTTGAAAGACTTTTTATAATTTTTGGTTTAATAAAATAAAATAAAAGAAAAATAAAATAGGTGCAAAAAAAAAAAAAACACTAATATTAAGATAAAAGAAAAAGAAAAGGAATGCAAAAAGAAATTAATTTAAGTTAACATTAAAAGGAAAGAAAAAAAAAAGATGGAACATAAAAAGAAAAATAAAACTACATTGCCATAAAAAGAAAAGAAAAGACATATTAGTATTAAAGATTAACTAATTTTAAAAGAAAAAAAATACTAAATGGAGTATTATAAGGAAACAAATAAAATAAAATACTAGAAAAAGAAATTATATTACTATTGAAAGAAAATGCAAAGAAATGAAAAATGAAAGTTATAAAAGAAATACTAAGCTAAAAAAAAATAAAATAGAGTATTAAATTAATATTACAAAAAAAGGAAATAAAATGAAATAGAATGCTAGTAAAAGAAAATTAAACTAACTAAAAGTAAAGAAAAATAAATAAATACTAGAACATTAAATTAACATAAAAGAAAAAAAAATAAATAAAATGAAATACTAGAATATGGTTGTAATATTGATAATTACAATCATTTTTATGTAAGTGCTTGGATTATAACAATAACGACATTATTTAGTCGTATTGTTCAAATTATGTTAGCACTAATTAATTATTGAATGAATTTAATACAAGTAAACAAATAAGTTAAATAAGCTAAATAAGTTAAAAGATTGAATCCAAGTATTAATAAAGCGACTATGAGTAATGTAAGAGTATAATTGAAAATGAAACGATCAAAATAACCCGGTCACTCCAAAGAGGTAGAAAGTGGAGCTAGAAGGGTCGGGGATCCAAACAAGGTTCCTCGATTGCGGAATTCTCAAGTCAGGAATGTGCTTCAATGGGTCAATCCCCGGGTTGTGATCCAAGAAAGGTAGGCTTCAATGTAGGTGTTGGAGGTTTGGGACTCGAAATTTCAGCAGGGCTTCGGCGTCGGGGCTCGGGATCACTCGATATATCGACAGAGTCTCTCTCACTCAAAATTCGTACTGAAAACGTACACTGGGGTACGGTATTTATAGAATTCTTCAACCAATGATGTGTTGCCACGTTTTAGGACACGTCAGGCCATTTGGAGTTGGCGGTCGCCCGATTTTTGAAAGTTTCCACAAAGTTCTATGGCGGTCGCCACAATGGGAGTCGGCGGTCGCCATGATGGAAGGTGGCGGTCGCCACTGTGGGCTAGGGTTTCTACAAAATTCTATGGCGGACGCCATGAAGAGAGTTGGCGGTCGCCTTACTTAGACAGCAAGTTTTGATAGTTCGACACAATTTCATTGGTTCGAAGGTTTCGGGTTCAAATACCGAGCTTGGATCACTTCTCGAGGATCGTACGGAGGCACTAATCCATCTGTTTTCATCATCAAATTCGCCTAAGAGTAGGCGGGGTCACATTGGGGTGTCTACACCTGCATGCATAACACGTAATCCTAAACATGCTGTTCTAAATAACACAAAAAGCATCAACCGAACATCAAAGCATGCTTATAACGAAAAGGAATACGACATATACATAAATTTCACAAAATAGAAAGGTACCGGGTTTCACACTATAGTTGCCCCTCTTTGATATAATTTGCATAGCAACGCGTGATGTAAGTTATATCAAAGATCCAGAGACAACATTCATTTGATCGAGCCGTCAATCTTAGGCCACAAACACACAAGCATGCATATGATGTTGGTCATACTCGAATTTCCATCGAGCTGCCTATGTATCCCTTTGCTAGGGATCAGACCAAAACGTAGTTCCTGGGAAAAAATGCAAGGATGCAAAATAAGCCTAATCATGATGCATGACAAGTATAGCGTAATGCAAACATGTACAATGCAAGAAAGTTCTGAGGTCATGACACAGACCGAGAAAAATATCAATCAGTTTTAGATCGTAAAAGGACCGATGGGTCATCATGAGGAGGATCAACAAGTCAGTTTAGGGTTATGAGAAAGACCGACAAGTCAGTTTAGGGTCATGAGGAAGACCGATGAGTCAATTTAGGGTCATTAGAAGTACCGTCGAGTTAGTTTAGGGCCATGAGAAGGACTATCAAGTCATTTTAGGGTCTTGAAGAGGACCGACAAGAAAAACACCAAATTAATAGGTCGAGTGAAGGTCTAAAAATTCGGGACGAATCTCAGGATAAAAATAATTAAAAGCTTAGTTATAGCTTAAAATTAGATTTATCATGAAGTATAACCACGAATTAATAGGTTGAGTCAAGACCTAAAAATTCGAGACAAAACACGGGATAAAAATAATTAAAAGTCAAGGCACGGTTTAAAATCAAATTTATTGGGAGAATACACGAATTAATAGGTCGAGTCAAGATCTAAAAACTCAGGACGAGGTATGAGATAAAAATAATTAAAAACCGAGTTAAGGCTTAAATAGATTGAGTCAAGACCTAAAAACTCGGATGCCTAGCGCACTAAGGCTTGAGAGATTTACCCGGGGCACCAGGGCTTGGAACATAGGATGCTTAGCACATTAGGGCTTGGGAAACTTAAGACGCCTTCTGGACTTAGGACCTAGACGCATTATAGACTAGGGTTTAGAGAAAACCTAAGACATCTTCTGGACTTAGGACCTAGACACCTTCTGGAATAGGGTTTAGAGAAAACCTAAAACACCTTTTGGACTTAGGACCTAGACGCCTTATGGACTAGGATTTGAAGAAAATCTAAGACACCTTCTGGACTTAAGACCTAAACACCTTATGGACTAGGGTTTAGAGAAAATCTAAGACACTTTCTGGACTTAGGACCTAGACGCCTTTTGGACTAGGGTTTGAAGAAAACCTAAGACATCTTCTGGACTTAGGACCTAGACACCTTATGGACTAGGGTTTAGAGAAAACCTAAGACACCTTCTGGACTTAGAACCTAGACACTTTATGGACTAGGGTTTCGAAAAAATCTAAGACACCTTCTAACTTAGGTCCTAGACGCCTTATGAACTAGGGTTTAGAGAAAACCTAAGACACCTTCTGGATTAAGGACCTAGATGCCTTGTGGACTAGGGTTTGAAGAAAACCTAAGACAACTTCTGGACTTAGGATCTAGACACTTTATGGACTAAGGTTTAGAGAAAATCTAAGACACATTTTGGACTTAGAATCTAGATGCCTTATGGACTAGGGTTTGAAGAAAACCTAAGACACCTTCTGGATTTAGGACCTTGACACCTTCTGGACTAGGGTTTAGAGAAAACCTAAGACACCTTCTGAACTTAGGACCTAGACGTCTTATGCACTAGGGTTTAGAGAGAACCTAATGATCGTCACTCACACACGAACCTTGGGTTGGATTTACCTAGCGTACCAGGGCTTAGGGTTCCTACTATTCTACTAAGATGTGCAAAAACTAAAGGATCGCCACATACACACGAACCTAGGGTTAGGAAGATTTACCTAGCGCACCAGGGTTTAGGGTTCCAAGTCTTCTACTAGGATGTGTAAAAATCAAAGGATCGTCACACACACACGAACTTAGGGTTAGGAAGATTTGCCTGGCGCATCAGGGCTTAGGGTTCTTAGTCTTTTACTAGGATGTGCAAAAACCAAAGGATCGTCATACACACACGAATCTAGGGTTAGAAAGATTTACCTAGCACACTAGGGCTTAGGGTTCCTAGTATTCTACTAGGACGTGTAGGGTTTGGCTGACGCACTAGGGCTTGCGGTTCTTAGTCTTCTACTAGGATGTGAAAGATGTGCCTGGCACACCAGGGCTTAGGATGCGTAGTCTTCTAGGGCTTGAAAGATTTGCCTGGCTCACCAGGGCTTAGGGTGCAGGGTGCCTAATCTTTAGAGCTTGAGAGATTTGCCTGGCACACGAGGGATTGGGGTGCCTATTCTTCTAGGGTTCGAAAGATTTTCTTGGCGCACCAGGGCTTGGGGTGCCTAGTCTTCTAGGGCTTGAAAGATTTGCTTGGCTTACCAGGGCTTAGGGAATCTAAGGGTCATTTTGTGAACCTAGGACCTAGACAACGCTTCGCATATAACTAGGATTTAAAAGAAGTTTGCCTGGTGCACCAAGTCTGGGATCAACGAACCATTGCTGAGGGCTGCTACACAGCTTTTAGGATCCAAGGGTTCATGTTTTCTGCTTTAGTCTTGAAAAGTTATGCCCCACTGTAGAGGAGTTCATCGTCATTCTTAATTTTGTTCCACAGGAGTTCATGCTAATAACTTCCATGTTCATCATGCATCCTTGTGGTCTGACTGGTCAAGAGGTTTCTTTCTTCGTCCATGGGGATTTACTGGACGCAAACTTTGCCCTATCGGTGCCCTTTTAGCTTCCAATTGCGGTGCCGTTATATTCTGTGCTTCTGTCTGCTTGCCCGGTGCATTCTAGTTTCTTGTGATGGCCGAGTTAGCACTACTCTAGTGGACATTGCTTAGCAAATAAGGGCAGAAAAGGACTTCGTGCCCCTAGTTTTAGCTGAGGCCCTAATTGGTCTAGTGTTATCTACCCAGGTGTAATCACGTCTTTTGCCGGTAGTCCTCTACTTATCTAAGGTGAAACTTAAATCTCTCATTTTCTCCACTCTTCTCTCTTTTGGCTAATTTCTCTCGATTTTTATCTCTTTTCTCTCTTCTCAGATCTAGCTGATAGAGAAAGTAAGTTTTCTACAAAAATAGGGTTCGAAAGGATACAGCGCTGTTGCCTTTGTTTATCATCATTTTTATCCGATATGCACTACTGAGGCAGCTTGGAGACAATATCTTTCTTTATTTACTAGAAGAGACATCACTTGATAGTGCTCCTAGTGGCAGATCCCTTTTATGACTTTAACCATTATGAACCATCAAGATGTCTTGCCAATTGGTCTACGGCTGTCCACCTTCTATTATCCACACCAGATCATGAGACAATTTGGTCAAGATCAAATCATATTTCACGGCGTATGGGGTCGTATTAATTCATCTTCCCTTTAGGCCCCATTTCTAGCACGGTATCTAGATGCTTGGCCATTTCGTTCACTGATAGAGATGCAGGATCTGCCCCATACTGAGATCTCTAAGGAGTATAAGGCGTGGTTGGTTCAGGATAAAGAGAGCAGAAACAAAGAAGATGAAGAAGAACAAGTAGCGAAGAGAAGGAAGATCTGAGAGATCTGTTTTGCTCTTAGAATTTTGTAGCTTTCTTCTTTATTTAGAGTTTGGGACTTGCGTGCTTATCCTTTATTTTCAAAATCTTGTGATTGCACCTGAAGTAATGAAAATCTCACGTTTATCTAAAAAAGGTTCCCAATTATTTAAAATTTTTTGATTTTTACAATTAAACAACTTTATCAGCAAGACTTAAAGATAAATTTATATTGATCATCACTCGGATTCAAAGATGGTTAAAACAAAGAAGGTGGCCGAACTTTTTAAAAGAAGCTGCTTACGTATCCCAAAAAGTGGAATCAGGCCGTAACGTAGTTCGAGCTTGGTTTACTCTCAGGAATTAACAATCTCCTTTTGTGATGCCCTTACTTTTTTCAAGATCGCCCTTTTGAGTTTTTGACCTTGCGGACTGCTCTAACTTTTGCCTGGGTCGCCTTTTCGATTTTCAACCGAACGAGCTTCTATCTTTTTTTTTTCTCAAGGGTAGTATTTTTTTGAGTTGGTTCAAGTTGATTGGAGTGGAGAACGTGTTACCATCTAGATCCATGATGATTACAGCACCACCGGTTATAATAGTATTGATCAGATACGGCCCGGCTCAATTTGGCTTTGAACTTTTCTCTTGGATAAAATTTATGAGCCTTGATTTCCTTAAGAACCAAATCACCTTCTCTCAAGTCTCGGGCACGCTTTGGCTATCTTCTTTTGATACCCTTGTACGTTGAACAGAATTTGTAGTCTTCTTTCATCGAATAAGAGGAGTTCTTCTATCTGATTCCTCTGCCATTCTTCTGTGAGTTGAGCCACGTCTTATACTTCTTGATCGTTTTAAAGAATTTTTACAGCACTATGATATGGCCGTCATGATCTTTTGGACTTCGCAATCATATCGTTTACATACACTTTGACTTCCTTGTGTATCATATTATGCAACAAAGTATTGACAGCCCTTTGGTAGGTTACCCCTGCATTCTTCAAATCAAATGGTGTTACATGGTAACAGTAGGTGCCCCATGGTGTAATGAGTGCCATATTTTTTATATTTTTAGGGTCCATTAAGATCTGATTGTACCCGAAAAGCCATTCATAAATGATAAAAGAGCGTGCCCGGTTGTGCTATCTACCAAGACGTCAATGTGCGGTAACAGAAAGTCGTCTTTTGGACTAGCCTTGTTGAGATTTTGAAAATTCACACAGACTCTGATGCATCCATCTTTCTTCAAGACCGGTACAATGTTGGCCACCTACTTCGGATACTTGGTTACCATAAGAAATCCAGCATTGATCTACTTAGTGACTTATTCTTTGATCTTCAGAGCTCATTCTGGCCGTATCCTTCTCGATTTCTATTTGACCGGTTTGGCATTAAGATACAAAGGGATATGGTGTTGGATAATATTGGGATCAATTTCAAGCATATCCTCGTATGAGCATGCAAAAATGTTTTTGAATTCTTTTAACAAAGTCATTAATTGTTCGCGTTCAACTGAAAATAAAGAAGAACCAAGTTGCACAATTTGTGGGTTAATTTTATTATCCAGATTTATTGATAAAGTTTATTCAATTATTGATTGGCACGCATTTCTTCTTCTCTTTTAAAATTTTTAATTCTTTAGGGACATCTTATTTGAATTCAAAATCATCAAAAAGAGTATAAAATAAAAGAAGCAAAGCAGAATAATCAAAACATTCGTTTATTTCGTTGATATCAAAGAGAGTAAGGATTACAAAATCGAAAGCAAAAGAAGAGGGTGCACAGACAGATGTGCTCTCTAACTCAACTGATTTGAATAAAGCAAAAACTTACAAGACTTCGACTTAACTCGAGATTTGAATCATGCAAATTACAAAAAATTAAAAATCAGCTGTGACATTCGGTGTAGATGGAGGTGGAATGACCTTATTGTCAATGAGATCTTGAATGTCATGACGGAGTTTCAGACAGTTGTCGGTTGGGTGTCCGTGGCTCTTATGGTATGAGCAATATTGGGTGGGATCGTAGCATAGTGGTAAAAGGTTAGGAGGCGGCATTGGATCAAGAAGCTTTATCAGTCCTTTCTTAATAAGTCGATTCATGGTCGTGGTTAGAGAAATATTAAGGGGAGTGAAAACCCTTCTTGGCTTTTTCAGCTGCGACGGCTGATTGTTTTTGGGAGGAGGTAATGAAGGTGAAGAATTCGGTCGATCTGATTGGGGGTTTAGCAAATTCACTTCATTAGAGCGAGATGCAGGGTTAGTGGATGGGTAAGGTCTTCTCGGCTTTTATTTCGGCTCGACCTCCTCGATATCACCAGACTGGATTGCATCTTCTATCTGAATCCCATAATCAAACAGCTGCTCGAATGTTGAGAGCAGCTGTGTGATCAGATAACGTTTCAGGGGGGATTATAGATTTTTGACTAAAATTCTCACCTGTTCCTTTTCTGTTGGTCAGTTTGTCATTTTAGTTGCCTTTGCTCTCCACCTGGTCAAAAAGTCCACAAACGACTTTCTGCTTTCTTGATGAGTGGTTTTTAGCTCTCGAGTGGTTACATCTAGCTGGACATTATAGCTATACTGACTAACAAATGCTGTAGCTATGTCCTCCCAAGTTCTGATCTTTGCTACATCGAGGGAGAGGAACCATTTCTAGGTTGCCTCAGAAAGAGATTGGTGAAAGAGCTAGGCCTTCAGCTGGTCATTAATTCCCATTGGCGACAGGGTACCAACATACATTCGGAGATGAATTCTGGGGTCCCCAGTTTCGTCAAATTTTTCCATGTCGGGCATTTTAAACTTATCCGGGAGCTTGGCGTCTGGAAAGGGGCAGAATCCCACTACATCGAGCATATATTCCTCGACTCTCTTGGCCTTTCTAAGGACCTTCTCCATTCAATCGATTTTCTCTGCCAATGCAGATTCTCTTAACTGTGCAGTGTTCTCTTCTTCTACCACCACCGGGTGGGGAACCCGAGGCGGCACAACAACTTGCAGTGCCTCCTGTCCTTGGTTATCGTCCCAGAAGTCTTCGCCATTCTCATTTGTATCATCTGGCTGTCCATTCACAACAGGCATACAGGCTTGAATTGCTCGAATCTACGCCTAACACTGGTTTTGAGCTTGGGTCTGCTGCTCCACAGCTCTCTATATCTCAGTAATAGATCTCATCAGAGCTGTCAAGTTAACTTTGTTCTCTGCCATTTTCAATGACTCAGCTGGCTGTTCAGATATTCTATAGAGTTTACCTGACCCTGATCTTGGCCAAACGCGTGTCGACTGTAATCTTCTCAGCTCCATAATCTAGACCCGAAGAAAACCTGGAATGTTAGATGCAAAATAACCAGTATTAAAACACTTCCCAGACAAGAATTCTGACGACAAATAGCAAACATATCAGATTCTCGAAACAGCAAACCATAGGCAAATAATCACTGAAGCTGAAATAATGCCCCTACTGGGCTCATACTAGCAGCGTAACAATAGGACGACCCAAAAAATAGAATGATGGCTAAGAAGGGGATCAATTAAACTTTAGAGGGAAGGTTCATCTAAACGGAGAAACGGACAGCACTCCGGCAAGAAAGTAGTTCTAACCCTCCCAAGTGACCGGTTCGGACAGCATAGCGGTAGGATAGCTAGACTAGCTCACGCGGGTATAACAAAAGTTTGAAGGAATCAAGCCTAAACAAAGGTGGGGGTATAAAACTAGCAACCCGAAAAGAGCCCAAAAAAGAGAAAAACTATCCTATAGGTTTCAAAACAAAGGACAGCCATGACCCCGAGAAGAAAACTATGGCATAAAAACGAAATAAGGTGAAGAACAAAACCCGGGTAAGAACTCAAAGACGAAAGGCTAACCTAATCGAAGGATAACAGAAAATTTGGGCTGGACCCAAAAAGGGAACTAGCTTAAGCCCAAACAAACAATCCCAACAATACGCAATCAAAGCATACAATTAAGAAAACATATAATCCTACAAGGGTTAGCAGCACCTAATGGGGGATTCTAAGCTACTATATGCAAAAGGCCAATTTTGGTCAATCGAACAGGATACCTTCTTAATAGAGCCGGGTATATACCTTCCATGACTGGAGTGGTGCAGGACATGGTCAAACAGTACACCCGAACTCTTTTACTGTACCTATGATAGCGTACAGTCAGTAAGGGTTGTCCGTCTTCCCAACAATCCACGAAACGGATGAACGTTCAGGGCATCAGATCGACTAGGCAGGGGGGTTTGAAAAATAATGCACATGCAAGCGAAAATGCAAATGAGAAATACATATTAAGAACTAATGATATTTTTAAGTCTAGCCTTCTTATTTGATTTTGTAAACTAGTTCCCAACAGAGTCGTTAGAAAATACTGTGGTGCCGAAATTTTGGAGTTTTTTGAAAATCGTCAAAAATAAGAGAATTCAAAGATGCTTGAAAAATATTTTAACACTTTAGAAGCCAAATTTTTGAAAATTCTTTTTTATTAAAAATAGAGTTGCCACTTAGTTTTTTAAAAAAATTAAGAAAAACAAAAATGGCTACTGATCTTTAAAACGTTTAACCAGAGAAAAAGGGTTCGGGAGCTAAGGTACGAATCGGGAAAGGTGTTACGCACCCCATTCGCCCAACTGTAAGATTTACCTCTACTAATCATTATTAATTTTTTTGTAAAATTTTTCAATTGCATACAAATAAAAAAAGTTGAGGCAAAGAGAGAATATCTAAAATTAAATATGAAAAATACATAGCATACGTATATAAAACGCCAAATAAAATTAATATCAAAAGTAAAATCCAAGTCCTACGGCATACATTTTTTAACTAAATGATACATGAAGCACTCCCACATGCAATATTCACAAAAATAAACTAACTATCATGATTTGCATACAAAAATATGCTAAAACTATCTAAACATGAATTGTTACAAAATAGACTAAATTATTCTAGACATAATTTTTAAGAAATTAACTAAAATATGCATATTATCAAAGCAAACTAGTCTAACATGATGAATTAATAAAAGAAATAATAAAAGATGCACGAAAAATCCTAAAACAAAGTTTACAAAAGAAACTTATACTAAAAAGAAAAAAAATGTTAGAAAAATGCTATATTAACAAAAAAAAATTTAATTATTTACATTTTATATTTTAAAAGAGATAAAAAAATAAAAATAAAAGAAAAGACAAGAAAATAAAAAGAAAAGAGAACAAAAGAGGAGGAAGTTAAACTTTTAAAAATATAACTTAAGAACTTTTTTATGATTTTTGGGTTTAATAAAAAGAAAAAGAAAGTACTATGAAAAAGAAAGAAAATAATGCTAACATTAAAAAAAATAAAGTTAGTAATAAAGAGAAAAGGAAAAAAATGAAATGTTACATTACAAAGAGAGTAAAGCTAAAAATAAAATAAAGTGTTAGAAAAAAATATTACACTATTATTAAAAAAAAAGAAGAAGAAGAAAAATGAAAGAAAAAGAAAATAAATGCTAGAATATTAAATTAATGCTAAAAAATTAAAATGACATTAATATTACAAGAAAAAAAGAAAAAAATGGTACATTGAAAATAAAAATCTACATTATAAAAAGAAAAGAAAAATAAATAGAACATTATAAGAAAATTAAGTTACATTAAAAGAAAAAAAAAGAAAAAAAATATAATATATTAGTAAAGAAAATTAAACTAATACTAGAAAGATAAAAGAAATTAAATACAACTACTTAATTCAAATGTGAATGTAGTATTGATAATTACATTCACATAGATGTAAGTGTATTTTATAACAATTAACAACATTAACAACTTGTAATTGCCAAAAATATATTAGCACTAATTGATGAAATAAAAGAAGAACAGACAATGTGTTTAGTGTGAATGTGTAAATTAAGAAATTAATTAAAAATGTTAAATTACATAAGGCAAAGTAAATAGTGAACAAGGTTAACTATAAATTAAAGAAATGTGCGAATGGAAATTGAATTTAAACCGATTACTCCAAAAAAAGAGAGAATGGAGTTAGAAGGATCGGGAATCCAAACAAAGTACTTGGATTGCTAAGGAATCCTCAAGTCGGGGAATAGTGATTCGATTCTCGAACGATAATCCAAGCTACGGTTTTAGTATCAGTTGGAGGATCGGCTCTCAGTACTTCGGCAGGGTTTCGGCGTCAAGGCTCGGAATTGCTCGACGACTCGGCAGAGCTTCTCTCTCTAAACCTCTCTCTAATTTTTTTGTCTTGAAAACGTACCAGGGGTACGGTATTTATAGAATTCTTCAACTAATGAGATGCTGACACGTTCTGGGACACGTCAGGGTTTTTGTAGTTGGCGGTCGCTAGGTCCAGAGTTGGCGATCGCCACTTTTGAAAAGGTTCCAGAAGCTTTTTATGGCGGTCGCCACTATGCAAGTTGGCGATCGCCAGGTTGGCGTTGGCGGTCGCCGGGCATGGACATGGTGGTCGCCACAAAAAGGTGAAGCTTCCAAGAGGTTCTATTGGCGGTCGCCACAATGGAGTTGGCGACCCCATGGTTCAATGTAGCGGTTCAATGATGATTTCACTAGTTTGAAGGTTTTGATGATTAGGTTCAAATATTGAGCTTGGATCATTTTTCGACGATCGAATTAAGACACCATTCCAGCTGTTTTCATCATCGGATTCACCAAAGATCGAGTGGGGTCAAATTGGGGTGTCTACAGGACCAAACAACCTCTGTCTCTTGTTGCAGCGTCCCCCTGATTGTGCACTAACCCCACCTTACGGTGCTTTGGCCTCTCTGGCCTTCTTGGTCTCATTCAAAGTGTTTTCAATGGTGACTAGTGATTGCACTAGCTCAATAAAAATACGTAGTCTCAACCCTGCCACCCTTTCCTTGATCGCGTGCCTTAAACCTTTCTCAAACCTGTTTAAACACAGATCATCCGTAACCACAGATTCCAGTGCAAAGCGAGCCAAACTGGTAAACCTAGCCTCATACTATACAACACTCATCATCCCTTGGATGAGTGAATAAAATTTCTATTTGTAGATGTCCTAAGAAGATTTAGGAAAGTATTTCTTGTTAGGATCAAGCGCTTACTATCTCACCAAACCCTGCAGGTAGTGGTGAAGGCGCAACTTTATTTCCTACCAAGCGCCACAAGTCGACTATGACTCGGCCCAAACCTGGACCTCTGCCACGGCAGGATGGTGGCCCAAACCCAGGCCAACATTTCTCCAAAAACACTCTCGTAAAAGAAGCTTACGTACCTTCCATGGTAGTTTTGGAAAATTTCCACCACTCATGGGCATCACCCCTCGGCTGGTGTGTGGCAAACGCAATCCCCAAGTCGTCCTCTACTATCTGCAACGTGTCTAAAATTTTGGTTACAAGCTCTAGCCATTCAGTGGCCACGTTGGGATCGGGATCCCCAACAAAGGTAGGAGAGTCAAGACGTTGGAATTCATGCATAGCAATAGTTGCCCTCGGCTTAGGTACTCTTACCCCTCTCCTAACGGCCTCAGCTAACTGGCGAATGGAACTCATCATCTCACGAAATGGAATTACCCCGTCTACTGGTCCTTGGGGAGCAATGGCATCCCTAATGTCATGGATTGGCACATCCCCTTGGCCTAAACCATAGCCACGGTCTCGACCACAGCCTCGTTCTCTCCGCGCTAACATAACCTCTATATAAAAGAAACATAGAATATAACAACATAAGACTCAATTCATTATGTCATTACTAACACGTGTCACATAATCATGCTAACACTTAGCCATTTAAGATCATGTAAACAAACTCCAAGTACCGAGGAGTACCAACAAGAGTGATAAGTCAATTTGGTTGACCCATGCAGAATCATTGCTAGAAAATACGTCGGCCAAACGCATTTCTAACTTAACTTCCAAGTTAGTTAATTCGAATTCCCTAAGACAAGACATGTCAATCCTAAAGTTCAACCTCTATGCTCACGTAGTACACAGAATCCTTATGCAATAACCGATTATTATTTTCATGTTATTCAAAACATTAAACACATGCACATCAAGCACACACAACCATTCTCACAAGGTGATGCAACCTCTCCCACGGCTCTCAAGTATTCAAACCTAGATCTCTAATACCATGTTGTCCCAACCCAAAATTCGAGTCATGCGAACTACCAATGAAAAACCCATTTTAGATACTGAAATCCATCAAGCCACCTAAACCCAAGAGGCTTGAGAACATAAGGTTAAACATGAATTTGAAACCTTTGAGAAAAGCACTTCTGAGGGTTTATTTTGAGTAAAAAAAGGAACCCAAAAAGGTATGGCCACGGTCTCTAAGAGCTAAGCTTTTTAAAACAAACAAAATAAAATAATTTTCAAAATATGCTCAGACCACTTGATCGGTTAAAAGACCGCACGAGCAGTCCCTGCGAACTCATTGGCTTTTCACTTGAAACACAAAAAATAGAATGTTCACCTAGACCGCTCGATAGACCACTCAAGCGGTCCGTCGAGCGGTCTAGCTCTAGAACCTTTTTCGAAGCACTTCCTTTGAAACCCAACACTTAAACTTTTTTTCAACATTTTTGAAAACCTTTAAGGCAAAACCAAGAAATCTAAAACATACAAAAACAAGATTCAAAACCTTCATCGAAATACATGATTTGATATTAAACATAAAACCAACCGAAAACCATTTGTTACAACATTGAGACCAACCAGGCAATAATTATAACATACAACCCAGAAAACAACAATCAACCCATGGTTCCCTTTATGGACATACAACCATACATGCATCAATATTAAGGCCTCAAGACTTACAAAATATATGCTATCAGGTACAAAACTTGGTACGAACATTACATAATCCAATAGCAAAAATGACATAAACAACCATACAACAAAAACTAAGAGTTTTGTCATCCGCCTCACTCCGGGGTTCCTCAAGATAAGGCTATATGATCTTTTTTACCTGAAATATTTTGAAACTAACAACGGAAGCCGAAACCCAATAGGAATAGACTATCATGAATTAAAAACAAAATATGCAATCACGAATTATATAAACAACTCGACTACGCAAGCCTCAAAACAATTTTTCATTCTCAAAACCACAAGTTTTCATATAATCGAAAAACATCTAACAGTTTAATAAATGCAAACAACACGTCATTGTCCAACTCGGTTTCCACAACCGTCAATGATTCCGATGTATCGACTCTATCGCTCCAGAGACAAAGGTAACAGCTATAGACTTTGGCCCATTAGCCTAGGTTCGGGCATCTAATGACCCGCTAGGTAATAACAAGTTCTATACGTTGTTACAACAACAAACGCCTCTCAATGGAAAAAACACTTCATTTACGGAGATTAACCCAAAGGAGCGAAACACCTATCTTGCGCAAGTTTTTAGACTTTCTCCGAGAAGCAATTAAAACCCACATATACACACTTTGTTACAGTACATCTATAAAATCATTAAAATGGCACATAAGACGATTATCCAATAACTGTACGCACAGAGCTATGTACATATATCTACGGCACACAGCAATACTATCCATACAACTATGGAAATCATTTAACATTTCAAAAATGTTTTCCACCATCTCTACTGGGTTAATTAAACTAAGCTTAACTCCTAAGGTTAGCTCTAAACACCAAAAATTATGTTTTCGCAACAAAATCATATTCTCTTATGGTTTTCAAAACTCATTCTTTGAAAATCACATGTACACCTATCCACCAACTTTGTAATAAATCGTAAGATAGTAAAATAAGCTTTTATCCCAACCAAACAAGGTTTTAACACGAAAACCCAACACCAATAGTATTTTAACGCAGTAAAAATACGTATAATCACATGTTAGCCCAAGGGCTTCTTTAATTGATTTTGATGATTTTAATAATTCATTTTCTATAAATAATCGTCTTTAATTGC
>JAULJZ010022456.1:0-14142 GCA_032270985.1 Heliamphora pulchella
GAAAATAGCATACCCAGTAACAGAACAATCGAGAAAAAAAAAAACTTTTTTGGTCAATGAATTGATAGGTTTTTCAGGAAGTAAAGAGTAGATAGATTTCAGACCTTCTCGTTCAAGGAGTTACATTTGTACTGTAAATAGCCATCAGCATCGAAATTATCGGACTTGAAGACGTTGAGATTTTCCTCGAGCTTGGTGCCGGTGTCCTTGGGGTTGCCCTTCGCTGGCGTGCCCGCCAGGCTCCTTGACCGAGGCAACTTCGCCGAAGCCATGAAGTGTATTTGGTTTCTCAGTTCAGATCGGATCAGATTAACGAAGTAAAAATCAACCGAAATTTAGGGCTTGATTTTGGAACGAAATCGCAAGGAGAGGATTGATTTGGAGCGCGTGCAGAGGACTAGATCTAAAGGTGAAAATGGAGCGCAAGATTTTTCAGCGGATAACCAATGATCGCTGCCAAGGCGGAACTCGGAGAAATTGGAACACGCGATCCCCCCTAAAACGGGTTGGCGGAATTTTGAGAGAAAAAGTTTATAGTTTGGTGGCTAGCCAGCTCGACGCCGCCTTTTCTGCCTCTCTCCCTCTGTCCTTTGTGAAAATTTGGGTCAAATTGCAGAAATTCTATTTATTTTAATTTTTATTAAGTTTTTTTCATTTATTTGGTTAAATTTTTTTATTTTTTTAAGTTATCTCAATAAAATGAAGTAAGAAAATAAAATTTTTTTGATAAAAGTATGAAAGAATTCACTAAAGTGAAGATAAGTAATATTAAATTTGGCTTTTTAGTTTACTTTTACATTTTTCTTATCTTTTTTGTCTTTTTTATATTTTGATTAAAAAAAAAATTTTTAATCGCCTTAGTAAAAAGAATTAAAAAGTATAATAATTTGATTAAACGATAAAAAAAATTCACTAAATACGAAAATAAGCTAAACAAAATAAGCAAATAAGTACTCTCATAGTACCATGTGGTATCGCTTACATACTAGGTGTTTGGAAAAGTTACTGTTAGTAGTTTTTAACTTTTTGCTACTAATTTTAACGATAAGTTATAAATTTTTCTAAATACTAATAACTTCTGATATAATTTATATTTTTTTTTTATTTTAATTACAAATTACAATTTTTACTATACACTTACAACTTTTGCTATAAATTATAATTTATAAGCTACTAATTTCAGTAATGCCAAACACTATAATAGTATTTTTAATAAATAAAATGTACTATACATACTAATAAATTCTCTTATGCTGAGTGTTTTCCACTACATATATAATTATATAAAAACACTGCATAAACGATGTCACATAATTATTCGGATTGCCTAATAATTACTATTATCCTGTGTATATCGTTACTTGGCTTGATTGGGTAAAAATTAATTGATTAGGTAAAAAAATTATTTTTACTTTTTTGCTTAAATTGTATAGTATTTTCTTTTTATATGAGTGATTATAATAATCATATATAATTAGTATTGATAATAAATAAATTATTAAGTATAAATAATATTATCTTTTAAAATTAAATAGGAGTTTAAATAAATTATTTTAAGTATATGTGTTTTAATTTAATTTTTTAATTTTTGTGTTTTTACTTTTTTACTAAACAACGTATGTTAATTTTTGAAGTTTTTTAGTTAAAAAAGATCAAAAATCATGTTAATGGATTAGGACTAGAAAAAGAAAAAAATATTGTAAAGTGCCGTTGGTGCTTTATGTTATTTGGCAGTCATACGACTATATGGGATTCATTACTTAAATATAATATTTCACGTGATCATACGACTACTAATAAACATAACAAAAGCTGTTTTGATTGTCGTAGAAAATAAAAGTAAAACTATCAAAATACATCAACTTACATAGTCATTTTGTGGTACTTGGCAAATAAGAGATTATTTGTTTCAATTTTTTCTTGGATATGCCCTCATTGGATGTAGACTTAATATTTGAATCTCACTATGATATCACACCAAGAGTTTGTATCAAACTTTAAAACTTAAATTTTAAAGTAGAGACATCACAATATTTTATTAAGTGATCACTTATTTTATAACCAATTAATGTAGAACTGTATTCTCTAACAAAATTATCATATAATGATAGACTAATAGTTAAATTTGATGTAAAATACAGGACATTATTTATTCAAATTGACAAAATCTAAAATGCTGAATCCTACACATTTTATAATTCAATTGGAACATCTTAATTCAACAAAGCAAACATACTTAGTAAATTTATAATTTGAACTACATTAAATACCATCATAGATAAAAAGATTTGAAAATAAATGATTACATAGCTCCCAACTCCACACAAAAAATAAATTAAAAAAGAAATAAAAAGAAGGATGAAGACCTACCATGGTAGCTAAATTCCATTCGCAGTTACTTTAATTTCACAATTATTACTGTTGGTATAACATTAGAATGTTAATTAACAGTAATACGTGTCATCAATATATATAGAGAAAAGTGATAATATTTTAAATACTATACTACTCACACCTACCAAATAAATATTACCAAATAATCCCTAACACTTCCTCACATAGACCTGGCTTGTTACACAATAACTCCCGATTTGCACAAAGATTTAGTAAAATCATGAGTAAGCTGCATGCTTGCAGCCACAAAGGGAGTAACTACCACTACTCTCTACCTTTTTCTCGAATTATATAACAATTGACCTCAATGTGTTTTATTTTCTCATGAAAGACTGAATTTGAAACAATATAGATAGCGGTCCGATTATCACAATACATGTTTATAGGCAATTTCACATCAATAGCTATTTCTTTCAAAAAATATTTCATCCACATGATCTCACAGATGGTATGGGTCATAACTCTATATTCAGCTTTTGGACTAGGCTTTGCAATATCTGTCTGCTTTTTACTTTTTGAAGTAACAAGATTGCCATTCAAAAATAAACAATATCTTGTGGTAGATCTCCTGTCCGATGTAGCTTCTGCCCAGTTTGAATCTATAAAGACCTCAACATGTAAGTGACTATTGGCTTAGTAAAACAGACCATGACTAAGAAGAGCCTTAAGATACTTTACGATTCTAAGAATCACTTCTCAATGTAAAAGGCGATGAGTTAACATTTACTGACTAACCACACCGATAACGAATGAAATGTTCGGACAAGTAATAATAAGGTAATTTAGCTTATCAACCAAGCGACAATACATATCATGGTTATATAGTAACTCTCCTTGATCAGTGCACAATTTGACATTATGGTCCATTGGTGTCTCTGCATGTCTCAATTTCAACAAACATGTCTCTGTCAAAATATCTGTCGTATATTGACTTTGTAACAAATTAACTCCATTTTTAGACCGAGTTACCTCAGTACTCAAGAAGTATCCAAGTTTACCAAAGTCTTTTAATATGAAACTAACTTTAAAAGAAAGATCTTAAACTCTGTAATGTCTTTCTCATCATTTTTAGTAATAACAATATTATCTACACAAACAATCAATAGAATTTTCTCTCTCTCAGATGTGAAGGAGAAAATAGAATAATCTAACTGATAACGACACATTCTAAATTTCAATACTGCATCACTAAACTTTCCAAATCAAGCTCCAAATGATTGTTTAAATCTGTAAACTACTTTATGAAGTAGACATACATAAGTAGTCTCCCCTTGAGCAACAAACCCAGGAGGCTGCTCTATGTAAATTTCTTCATGAAGATCATCATGGAAGAATGCATTCTTGACGTTTAATTGGAACAATAGCCACCCAAGATTGGCAACAAATAAGATAAGAATCCGAACATAAACAATTTCAATCACAGGTGGAAAGGTCCTACATAGTTGACACCATATATTTGAGTATACCTCTTAGCCACACGACGAGCCTTAATAGGTTCAACAGAACCACCAAAATAATATTTCATAGTGAAGACCCAAACACTCAACCATATCACTGATCATTTATTAATATATTCCTTAGTGTATTTTACTTAACTAAAATGCTTAGAAGTGTTAAAATAGATGCATAAAAATAACTAGCAAAAAGAGAATTTATACTTGTTTTGTATATTTTAGCAAGACAAAATAACTATTAGTATTGGAGATCGATGCTCTTAGACATTTTGAGTCTTTGAAGTTGTTGGTGGACATTAGATAATGTACAAAATTTTAAAAAATAAAAATTGTCAAGAAAAAAAAGTGAATAAGATTTATTTAAATAAAATACACTGATCTCTCTTAAAGTTAGCTAGATGACATTAATATATACCTTTAAGATTTAAGAAAATATTAAGATTACAATTACTCTCATGCTATTAATTGAATGCTAACATAATTAAGTATTTTAAAATACTAGTATTTTCCATTTGTAATAATAGACTCCAAGTGATTACAATATAATTTTATTTTTTCACTCAATACAATACATTTTGAGATGTTTTTGTTAAATTAAATAAGATTTTATTAACTCCTTTAATACTAAATTAATAGAAAAAGAGTAATTGTAATCTGATTTTAGATTTAAGGGTGAAATAGTAATTTTAAGAATGATCAATATACTAATGTTATTCAACCAAACTTAAATAGAATTTACTCTATTTTACCTAAAAAATTGATATGTTAGAGTACACATACTCAAAGTACCCATAACAAAAAATGGTTGAGTCAGGAAGGGGGAATTGAAAGAGAGGGCCAGTAAGAGGATGTGGATGGATGGAGTAATTATTCGGTAGTCTTTAAATTTTATTAGGTATTGTTTATGTGTTTCTATTAAATAACGTAGTAAAAAAAATTTATGGTGAAACAGTGATTGAGTCATTTTTGTTAGATATGTAGAAGAATAATAACTCATTTAGTGTGTATTAAGCACATTTATTTATTAAAAATACTACATGTTATTGCCTATATAATTATGGGCATAGCCACATGGTGGCTAATGGGTTCAATTGAATCCATTCAAAATTTTTAAATATATATATATATATATATAT
Organism: Heliamphora pulchella; assembly: GCA_032270985.1. Lineage (NCBI taxonomy): Eukaryota > Viridiplantae > Streptophyta > Magnoliopsida > Ericales > Sarraceniaceae > Heliamphora > Heliamphora pulchella. Next base: position 4,985 of record JAULJZ010022456.1, read on the forward strand.
AAATAAAGATTTTGAGCATTTAAAATATCAACACTAGCAAAATATTAAAAATAATATAAGATGGAGGTCAACATTTCAAATATATAAATTGTTAAAATTTTATATTAGTTGTGATATTCTTTTACCTAGAAAAAAGTTAAACTACTAATATTAACAATTCCAAATTTTGTTTTTTTTATATAATTAGTAGGTATGAATATTTTTTTTGAAGTTATTGAAAATATATAATTTTATAATATAATGTGTTAAAGTTAATTTTAACAGATTTTGTAGGATTAAAAAATTAATCTGATTATAATTTATTAAATAGCACCACTAAATAAAATTTTTAACTATACCACTGTATATAATACTTTAAAAGTACCTAATAATTTGGGAGGATAATTATATAAGCAATTGAAGGGAGAGTGGTGGTTGATGAAGGCTATCGCCTGAGTACTCTGGGGAGCAAGGATGGCCGGTGGCAACTTCAAAAATATCCATTTTGGGTAGATAGTTAAATTTTTAAAAAATAAAATAATTTTAATATATATATATATATATATTAAAACTTGTAGATTGATGAGTTTTTACAACTACCCTAGTGAACTTCTTATATTTCGGAAAGAATAAATAATAATTTGTTATCAATATTATTAAATACATTTTTTTGAATATACATAAAAAAATTAAAAAATCTAGTGTTTATTTAATTGAGTGTTTAAGAATTTAATTAAGGTGTTTAAATTTTTTAAACATTTAAATTATGAATACAGATAAAAAAAATTATATATATGTAATAAAAAAATTTAAGATATTGAATTGAATACTCAAGATAACAAGTTGAGCCATTTGCCCGAGTTAGCCCCTATTTGGTTTAGCTTTTTTTAAATATTTTTTACTTTAAAATTTTTAAAAAAATCTACTTATTTGACTTTATACTATAATTAGTTGATTCTTTCACATTTACATTAAAAAAAAAAACCAAAAAACTAAAAAAAATTAATAAAAAAATAGACTAAACACGCTTAATCCAAAAATGGAATAGCCAAATGTGGTCACAGAAGCGGTGGCTGATGATGAAGCGAGAGTGGTTAGCCAATTGTGGGAAGAGGGACGGAGTGAAAAATCATTTTAAACTTTTAGCCTTTTTAAAAAAATGGGAGGATAGAGGGGCCATATAGCAATTAAATAGATTAATTTCTCGAAAACTATAATTCTTCATGACTAAGGACTTAACGAATCAGCTTAACTATTTCAAGTAGACACACGTATTTAAAAATTAAAATAAATTTTAAAAATAAATAATAAAATAATTTAATTTTAAAATTGTGGACAGTTATAATTTGTAAATTTGATAATGGAGAAAGATTTTAATAGATAAAATCAATTGAAGTTGTTTTTGTATTAAAAAATTAATTAAAAATATTTTTGATATATAAAAAATTCACACAACTTCATCACACTAAATAGGTGCTCTTCTTTTATATGTGGTACAGATGAAATAGATTAACCATATTAGCTGGCACACATTTTTAAATTCGAATAAAATATTTAGGAATTTCAACTTTCAAGCACCAACATAGGTCTTGGAAATTAAATGATACGAGTTCTATATAGGTAATATTACGTTATAATTTTTATAAATAAAAATATTTAATATATATTATATAAGTTTTTTTTATTTTTTATTTCAAGTGTTCTCTTTCAAACTCACCAATTGTTTCCTGGAAAATTATTGAGGACTCATGCAATATTATATAGTATTGTCTACATAATATTTTTAGTAAATATAATATGCAAGGTGTATTAAGTAAGTATTTTTTGTATCTTACTTACTTGACAAATATAAATTTATATTGTTCTATGCAAAATATTTTTTTCATGTAACTAAATAAAAATATTACATAAACAATAACACATGATCCGAGACTATTGAATAATTACTCTTGCACCCATTTCCGTAAATGAATGAGTGGACCATGTGGCGAAAGATGAGTGGTGTCAAGCATTACCCAGCCTACGCCGCGTGCTGCATTTAGAGCACCTAATAATTTTGATAATGCTGGCAGCTTTCAGTTGAGCTGTATATATTCCTAATTGCCACTCCCAACCACTCCAAATAATTAAAATAACTGAGTTTTTTATCTCTAAAAAGTTATGTTTTAATAAAAAAAAACTAAATTTTAAGCTGTAATAATTACCATTTTTGAAAAAATTATTAAATTTTTTTATTTTTAAAAAAAATTTATACACAATCTAGACACTTTTTATCTTTTTTTGTTTTTTGAATAAAATAATCATAATATTCTTAATTTAAAAAGTCATCTCTACTTTCTAGAATAAATAAAAACACATGTGGGTATTGTAAATACTATCACTTGAAAATTAAAAGTTAAAAATATTAGATACTTCAACATACAAGCAGAAAATGAAAAAAAATAGGATTTTCAGTTAAAGGTCTAAAAAATTAAATTTTAACGCGCAAAGTCTATTAACAAAAAAATTAATATGCAAGGTTCAATCACCTACAACACAAATAAATTTAACACGAACAGATAAATTTATATGTAATGCATACAGATAAATTTATCTACCATTCTTTTTTAGCACTAACAAATATTAGATAGATAAATTTATCTGTTAAGTCAAATAAGCACAAGTAACAGATAAATTTATCTATTTCGTGAAACAAGCACAATTTGCTAAACAGATAAATTTATTAATTTTTTTCTAATATTAAAAAATGATAGACATGTAAATTTATTTATTTAGTGAAACAAGTATAATTTGACAGATAAATTTATCTATCTGCTTATTTATACAAGACAGATAAATTTATCCATATATTTTATACGTGTTTTGAAAAAATACAATATTTTTTTGTACAGATAAATTTATCTATCAGCTTATCTACAGATAAATGTATCTGTGTACTTTATACGTGTTTTGAAACGACACAGTGTTCTTCATATAGATAAATTTATCTGTATACTTATTTATGCAAGACAGATAAATTTATCTGTATATTTTAAAAAATATACAGATAAATTTATCTGTTCAAGAGTCCAACTGGATCTCGCGCGTTAAATTTTTTTATTATAGATGTAAAACAAAACCGACGCTACTTTAAGAATTTAAAACTAATTTTCTCAAAAATAAATTACCCTAAACAAGTTATTCCAAATAATTTGTTTAATTAAAAAACTAATCAAACCAAACTAAATGTTGCCCAAATTAATTGGGATCAACTATATTAATTTTTTAAAATTATTTTGTTATGTTAAAAGTCATATTTTTAATTAATTTTAATAAATTTACATATATTTTTATTACGACATCACATGTTAATGTAGATATACTTTTCTCATTAGTGTTTTTGGGACCTTCCACTTAGTCTTTGTTTGAGATGTTTAAAAAATTTAGCTTTTAAAAAGCTTAATTTTTTAAAAAAAATAAAAATATAAAAAGTTAGATTGTTTGGAATAATTTTTTATAGTAATTTTTTATTTTTTATTAAAATGTCTAATATACTCTTACTTTTTGCTTAAGTTGTAGTGTATGAGATATTAACACAATTTTTTTTAATTTTTGTAAAGATGGTTAATTTTTTAAATTGCGATTTTACTTTAAAAAAAGTTTAGGTATTTAAAATGTATATAAGATTTTTTTTTTAAAAGATGAAAATAAGTTAATTAACTTTTAAAAAAATAAATAATATAACTTAAAAACTGATAAATTTTTTTTATAAAATCGCCTGCTTTTAAGTGATCACAAACAGGCCTGTGCCTTCCGACTCATCTTCACCCACGAAAGCGACACATCTAATCTGCCCAATCCTGTAATTTTATAATGGAGATGCATTAAGTTTTGACAACTCCACAGCCCAACCACGGGATCTTCATTGTTTATGTTCTTCTGCTCTCTCAAACATCTCTCTGTCCGTTTGGTTCAAATATTATTTTTATGTAATAATTAGTATATTTAGAATATTAGTACTTAAATTATTATGAATAATAATTAGTATTTTTTGTATCGAAAAGTGTTTGGTTAAAAGTAAGACATCTAAAGATAAATAGTATATTGTTTGATTTGATATAATTTTAGTGAAATTAAATTTTTTTATGAGCAAAATTACTTAAAATAATCCCAGACAAACCAACTCACCTCCTCCATGAAATTTGGATAGTCCCGCCAATATAGTGTTAAGTTGATTGGGAATTTCTTAACCCCCACCAAATACTTTCCAAATATAGTATTATGTAAAAAAATATTTATAGGTAATTGATCGATATCATACTAAAAAGGAAAATTTGCAATGAGGATCAAAAACACATTCTAGCCAACAACAAAAAAAAAAAAAAAACTCTCACAACTTGAGAGGTTAGGAAAGATAAAATAAACACAAAAATTAACCCGACTCAAAAGAACCAACAAAACATATGATCAATAAGTGTCAACAACTTAAACTTTACTCAAAATTACCAAAAAAAAAAAATTTCTGAGTAATCGAGAAATTTCTAATTTTTAAGATTATTTCTAAATAGTCACATTGCCATATTTAATCCTACATCCAAACATGCACTAATTTATTTTACTCACACAACAAAACGACAAGGTACCAATACTTGGTTGATCTTCTTAAGTTTTTGTTGACAAAGCCAGGCAACAAAATTTGGAAAGCGCGGGTAGGTTCATCTTCTTTCCGTCTTATTCACAACACATAATCAAATGAAAAGACTTAATTTGTTCACTCAATTACTAGCTTGGTCAAAAATACCCATTTTCTCAGTATTCTAAACCGTAGAATTTACTATATATTTACCAATGAAACTGACAATTTAAATTAATAAAAGAGTTTTTATTCTTCGTCCACAAAGTGAGTGAACAAATTTATTTTCAAATAAAAGAGACCAAATTCTTTTAGGCACCGTTCAAATGTTAAGATTGTTATGCAAGAAAGTTGTTCTTACGAAAAATGAGTTAAAATAAAGTAATTGAAAAAAATCTTGTTTTCATTTGAAAATGAAATTTACCAACAAAATTAGATTTTAGATGTTCATTTGTCAACAAAAGGGAGAAAAAAAAGATAGTGAATACACATAATAATTAACTAAAACAAAATAAAAACAAAGCCGAAAATGAAATCTTCTTTTTTAGGTTTTATTTTTATGGAGTAGCGTTGAAATAGAAAGCTTACGTCTTTGTAGCTTAATAACATGACTTTTTGTAGCTTAATAACATAACTTTAATTTTCCATTGTAAAAATGGAGAGTTTAAGTGTCATAATAGACAGTTGAAGGTAATTTTCCCATTTCCCACAACGCAAAATCTTGTGATTTTGGCCGGATCCATTTTGGATGAAGAAAAAGTTATTCTTGTGGGCCCCACCATTTTCTTGGGCTATGTTTGATTAGTATAATGCTAATAATAAATGCAAGAAGCGGAAAAATCATAAATTTTTTGAGAGTTTGATTAATAATGTTAACATATTATGTATTAACTATATTATTATATGGGTATACTCACAGTATCTATTGTAATTTTTTAATTTTTAATATAAAATAATGCATGTATCTCGCAAGAAATTACACATTTTCATTATTCTGTTTCATATTTTAATATAATATTAAAGCCACCATAAAACCCCAGCTGCCAGTCTCCTCCACCATCCCTAACCGCCAGCCCTAACCCTAGCTGCTAGCCTCCAGCACTGAAACCCTAGCCCTAACTCCACCGTCAACCACCACAACCCTTTTCCAGCCCCTCGCCAACCCTCGTCGTCCTTCATCACCTGCTCGCCGACCCTCCAAAACCACTCACCAACCACCAATAGCCACTGAAACAACTTGCTTACCACTCGCCGACCGTCGCCGACCCTTGTCAACCACTCACCGATCACCGACAGTCCCTCTCTAACCCTCGTTGACCCTCGCAGACCACCTACAGTCTCTCGTCAACCCTTTTTTTTCTCTCCCCCTCACTACGTCAATCTGTGAAATGGGACCTGTTTAATCCCAAAGAAGGTTCTGTAATGTTCGCTTCTTGCTGATACAGTCAGGGTCCGTTGCTGATTCTCTAGAATTTCTCCGTGGGGTTGTGATTTGTGATCCGTGGTATTTTTGAGCTCTTGTTTGTAAATAAGGATGTCAGAGGATTCAGTGACCCGCAAATCCCAAGTTAATGCTGGACGGCAGCGTACTACAAAAGTTTTCTCATCATCGACACTATTGGTTGATTGGCACCTTGATGGTGCCAATGTCTATGCCCTATAGAGGAAGAGCGTCCTTAAATCTCTTCAAGGAGTGGAGCTTGATTCACATTTGTTTGATAATCCTCCACCACGAACATCGGAGACCTTCCGGACCTGGACCCGAAATGATGTCCGGATATTCAGTTAGTTGCTGAATTCGATGGATCCGTCTGTTCAGCCTTTGGTAGCGAATATTGATACTGTGAGAGAGATCTGGTCCCTCATTAGAATCTATATATTCATCCACGCATGATCTTTCCCGCCTCTATGACATTATGAAAAGCTTCTTTAAGTTTTAGCAGTCCGGGAAGCCTCTTTAGGGTGTATTCTTCTGGTTGTCTGTGTTGACGATATTTGTTATCACTGACAATGACAAGATTGATATTAGTGATCTGAAGGCCTTTCTACAGACAAAATTCCAAACTAAAGATTTTGAGCGCTTGCAGTACTTTTTGGGGATCAAGATGGCTAGAGGAAAACGTGGGATATTTATTTCCCAAAGAAAATATGTGGTGGACATTTTGCAGGACGCGAGTCTTCTGAATGCAAAGAGTGTGGAATCCTTAATGGATCCGAGTGTGAAGCTTCTTCCAGGGGATGGTGATGTGTTTTCTCACCTCGAGAGATATCGTCGGATGGTAAGTAAACTCAATTATTTGACTACGATAACCAGACCGGATATTGCGTATCAAGTAAGTGTAGTAAGTCAGTTCATGACAGACCCTCGAGTCCCACATCGGAATGCAGTGGTTCGTATCTTACGGTACCTCCATTCTAATCCTAGGAAGGGCCTACAGTTCTGTGATCGAGATCGCTTCCAAATCGAGGGCAATTCGGATGCGGACTGGACAGGATGTCCAATTGATAGGAGGTCCACATAAGGATTATCAGTTTTTGTTGGTGGGAACCTGGTATCGCGAAAAAGCATGAAGCAAAATGTGGTGTCGAGATCAAATATTGAGGCAAAGTATAGATCCATGACATTAGCAACGCCAGAAATTATGTGAATTTAAGAGATTCTCACTGAGTTAGAAGATCTACCTAAGAGCCCTACCAAGTTGTAGTGTGATAACAAGTCTGCTGCCTATATTGTTACAAATCTATTGTTTCACGAGCAAACAAAATATATTAAAATTGACTGTCATTTCATCATGCACGAGTACAAAAAAGGCATTATCGACTTTAATTTTGTTCGATCTTGTGAGCAGCTTACTAATTTTTTCACAAAAGTTTTTACCTGGGTCTCACGTTCAATATATCTTTAACAAGTTGGACATGATTAATATCTATACTCCAACTTGAGGAGGGTGTTAACATATTATGTATTAACTATGTTATCTTGTGGTATGTCCACAGTATCTATTGTAATCCCTCAAATTTTAATATAAAATAATGTGTGTGCTTCACAAGAGATTACACACTTTCATTATTCTGTCTCATATTTTAACAAATAAAAGTTCAAAAAATTAATAAAAATTAATTTTTTTTATACAACTTTCTTAAACTTACAAGCTTAACTTTTGTGTCTCACAAAATATGCTGGAAAAGTTTATTTTTTTCGTGAAAGTAAAAACAAATTATCTTATTTTTAAAAAATTGCCCATAATTCTTGCCAATATTTTAATTTTCTTTCAAATATATAAATACAATTTAAATAAATACAATAACTTTCTTACAACTTTTATGCTTATCATACTAGAAATTTAAATTTTTCTACCAATTCCTTGGCAACATTTTTATCCTAATCAAACAAATGCTGAAAAAAAATTTCTCTTTTTCACTTCGCTTTGTACCATTTTCACTTTTCATTATTCATCCTTTTTAATCAAACAGACCCTACAGGGAAGTCTTTTTCTTTTCTTTTATTTTCCTTTCTTGACAATTGAAAGGAACATTAGGGCATTCTCATTCTCCCTCGTCATATATGAGAACACTAGCATTCTCTAAAGCAACTCTTCAAATCACATTATTCAGATCACAAAGCCCTTCAACATACAAGAAAAGTACCACAATAACAATTAAAAGCAAAAAGAAAAAACTGTCAAAGGAGGGCTAGAATTGATCATTTTGAGCAAGATGGAAATCCCATTACCACCAAACAAGTAGGCAGGTATTCTGCAATAGGAGCCACATTATTACAAGTTCAGTTCCAAGCAAAACCCGGTTTAGGAGAATTGTCTTTAGTGCTTATGCATTACATATCCAAATAAATCATATCCACTAAACTTGATGAATATAGAAGAACGTCAGTCTCAAAGAACCTCACCAACAGGAGACTCAGCAACCAACTTCTTCCCTCATTCTTCAGGAGTGTCCGATCGAGTGGCTGATGAAGGAAAACAAATGAGAGAATTTATCAAAATACAAGATTCAACTTGTCAACAATTAAATCGAACTCAAGGAACACATGCTGAAATGTACGTTCAATAACCCTACAAAGAGGACAGAAAATGACTAAATCAAGAAAATAGGCTACAAAGGCTGTGCATTCTAAAGTAAAGAAGGTATAGAATAACTTGCAATCAGTTGCACCGCATTGCCCATTTCCTTTCCTTTTTTTGTCACAGAATCTTCTCTCTATAATTGCGTTCCTTTACGGACTTGTATTTGCATTAAGGGATAATCTGTGCCTAAAGACACTCCTACCATTTTTTAAGATTATTCATGCATTTCAATAATTTCTTTTAAACTTTATTTTATTAAAAAATAATCCACATCAAAAAAGTAATAGAAAGAAGCCCAACCTAAATCAACTTCGACATCAACAAAGAGGAAAAATGAAATACCAAGATAACTGGAAAAAATTCAAACATCACCACCGAGAAAAAAAAAATGGCCATGCAAACCAAGATATCGCTTTTGATGATAGAGAGATGGATATGCAAGATGCTGGAGAGAGGGGGGTTTGCAATGCATGGGAAGAGAG
>JAULJZ010022467.1:0-15618 GCA_032270985.1 Heliamphora pulchella
AAAGGTATTCTTCTAAATTAACTTTGGTTGCACAGGTTTTATTTTGATCGTTCGACGTCAAAAGTTTTATCTGGAGCTCGTTTCGGAGTTTGCCCGTCCAGTTAATTTTTACCAAAAATTATTTACAAAAATAATGATCATGACAGTATTACCTCCAACACAGAGAGGATGTGCACCTGGAGAGAACTTGAGTCCTTTCCCCGCTTTATGGGACAAGTACAAGTGATCGAAAGATGCAGCAAAACGGCTTACCGCATAGACGTACCCCATGGATTTAAGGCCTAACTAGGAGATATGTTGAGCGCCAAATGGCTCCAACCCCAGTGGCCGAGAGATGAGAGAGGAATCATTGACCGACGCAACCCGGCCATCGACTTCAATAACCCGAAGACGAACAAGGAGATCCCGGTGGCCATAACTAGCAAGACGCGCATGAGACTGGCTGGCATTTGGTACGTTGAGGTGCAGTGGCGCTGTTACAGAATCTATGAGGCAACTTGGGAGCGTGAGACAGACGTTCGATGTTTCTACCCGCATCTGTTTTAGATAGGCTATAGCAAGCTAGGCATTGTACCTTTTCTTTTTCTTAGATGTTGTATGTGTATCTTTTGTGAACCATTTAAGCCTTGTATTGACTGTGTGCCCGAACACAAATGATATGAAATACAAGTGTTTGTTTTCAAAATTTCACAAGTTATCTTATAATCTCAAATTTAACTCCACAAGATCGCAAAACATGAAAACAATTAAGAATTGAAACAACCTCCAAATCATAACACTTTCATTTTCTTTTATTCTCGGATGGCTGGTACACGATCGAACCACCGATAAGCTAACAGACCCATAGATGATGAAACACCCAGATTAGCTCAAGTTTTACGTGAGCTTGCCGCTAGCATTAACCACCCCCATGTACGTGATCAAGCGTGGTATCTATCAGAGCTTGGAAGACAGAGAGCCCCTACGTTTAGAGGAGGAGTTGAACCGAGAGTAGTCGAGGAGTGGCTGAGGGCCGTTAAGAAATTATTCCACTCAATGGGAGTACAAGCAGAAGCGGATTGGGTAGCTTTAGCAACTCACCTGTTGGAAGGAGAAGTGGACCATTGGTAGTCTATGATCGACAGTACTCAAGACATGGTAACTTTAAGCTGGGATCAGTTTGAAGGGTTATTTTGGAGAAATATTTTCCAGCTCCCTTCCGTCAGGGACAGATTAGAGAATTCCAAGAACTTAAACAAGGATCTACGACGATAACTTAATATGTTAATCGCTTCGAGGAATTGAGCCACTTTGCTGCCGTAGTTGTATCAGATGGAGAATCGAAAGCCCGAAAGATTGAGTGGGGTTTGGAACCATCTATTCGAGCAAGGGTCATCTGCTTACAACTCCCAACATACACTCAAGTGATACAAGCTGCCTTACTCACAAAGACTAACTTGGCTGATTCAAGGAAGATTTGGAGTCAAAAGAGAGGAAACACTAGCCAAGGAGGACCCGCAAAAAGCAACCGAGGGTTTGTCCCCAAGAAACCATACCATCAGGATAACAGGCATGGACGATCGAGGGATTTCTCTTCAAAAGTCTATTTTGAGTGCCACTAACCTGGACATAGGAAGTTTAAGTGTCCACGCCTAGCACAAAGGAACCTGAGTAACCAACCTCAGTAGTGGAGGCAGCCCCAAAACCAGTTGTTGAGATACCCGCAACCTGTTTAAGTCACCAAACCGACGACCAATCAACAGAATAGAAGAGGAAGGCCACTGCCCAATAAGAAATAGATGCCCTAAGGAGGTCTGAACAATGGAGTGAGACCCGAAAATGCCATGAATGGCAATGAAGATCGACTGATCGGAGGATGAATCTTTACTCTACATGAGGAGGAAATTGAGGATACTCAGATCATACAAGGTATGTTCGTGATGTTCAACACCTTAGTGAAAGTATTGTTTGATTTTAGAGCATCCCATTCTTTTATATCTTTGGCATGTATACAATCTCTACTTTTGGAACCAAAATGTTAGATCAAACCCTAAGCGTCGTCACACCCTTAGGAGATCACACGCGAATAGACTCCGTCTATAGGACTTGTACGTAGAGAGAAACCGACGCCCTTATGTCGTGTAACCTGTGAGTCATGGACTTTAACAGTTACAATGTGATTCTTGGAATGGATTGGCTCTCTAGACATCAAGCCATATCAATTGTTGACAAAAGAAGACATGGGAGCAAGTAGAGGATGGAACCATCGTACGAATTCAAGGAGAACGGTGCGAAACCCTGACCTTGAGTAATGCGAAGGTGAGTAGATCAAGTAACTTCATAGGTAGATTAGCTTGTATAGTCGCTAGTATGAACGCCCTGTCAACTCCCAAGTTACCATGAGTTGTGTACAAATACAAGGACGTATTTCCAGAGGAATTGCCCAAACTTCCACCGCATCGAGAGATTAAGTTTTCGATTGAACTCCAACTAGGTACCACACCAACTTTGATCACAGTACGCAGGATGGCTCCTGCCAAACTAATAGAGTTAAAGGACCAACTTTAGGAGTTGCACAGTAATGGTTTTATTCGACCAAGCACATCACCATGGGGAGCACCAACATTGTTCACCAAGAAGAAGGATGGAACTCTACGACTCTGCATCGACTATCGACAGCTAAACAAGGTGACGATCAAGAATCGATATCCCTGACCCCGTATAGACGATCTTTTTGACCAACTCCAAGTGTCAGCCTATTTCTCTAAGATCGATCTTCACTCCGGTTATCACCAACTTCGAGTTAAGGAGGAGGACATTCCAAAGACAGCCCTCAGAACACGATATGGGCACTATGAGTTCGTGGTTATGCCCTTTGGATTAACCAATGCCCCAAGAGTCTTTATGAGCCTGATGAACAAGCTTTTTCAACCCAACCATGATTAGTTCGTAGTAGTCTTTATAGACGACATCTTAGTATATTCAAAAATCGAGGAGGAGCACGAACAAGATCGAATGATTGTCTTGCTGAAGTTGAGAGAGTTACAACTCTACGCTAAGGCCAACAAGTGTGAGTTTTGGTTGCATAAAATGAAAATTTTAGGCCATGTAGTGTTTAAGGAGAGAATAGCCGTGAACCCAACTAAAGTTTAAGCTATTTTGGAATGGAAACCACCCAAGAACATCTTTGAAGTTCGTAGTTTTTGGGATTAGCCGGATATTATCGAAGATTTATTCAAGATTTCTCGAAACTAGCACGGCTAATGACAAGGTTAACACATAAAGGAGTGATGTTTGAATGGAATGATAAGTGTGAGATTTCTTTTTAGGAGCATAAGAGAAGATTGATTAGTCCCCTAATCCTGATCATACCCAAGCAAGAAGTTGGATATACGGTGTATTGCGGTGCATCTAAAAAAGGTCTAAGATGTGTTCTTATGCAGAATGGCAAGGTAGTGGCCTATGGATCAAGATAGTTAAAACCTCACGAGCAGAATTACCGCACCCACGACCTAGAGCTTGCAACAGTAGTGTACGCGTTGAAATTATGAAGACATTATCTTTACGGGGAGCAATTCGAGCTTTTCACCAACCATAAGAGTCTGAAGTACCTGTTCACCCAAAAGGACCTCAACATGAGACAGCGCCGATGGATGGAGTACCTAGAAGATTATCAGTTCACCCTATCCTATCACCCAGGCAAAGCGAACGTGGTAGCTAACGCTCTTAATCGGAAAGTGAGGAGAACGCTGGCGTGTGTAGTAGCAAGAGAATGGGACATGTTGGAATGCTCAACGAAATTTAACTCAGCTGGGGCATCGTGCGGTGGATTGTTTACAGCCGAGACCATCCCAGAGTTCGGTTCCAGTGCAGCCGCAGAAGAAGGAATCTCCAGTTTGCTATGGGTGTGGACAATCCGGACATATTCGTAGGAATTATCCCTAGCGAGGTAGTGAGCCGAGTAGGGAAGACGCACCAGTGGGTTCACATGTGCAGGGTCGACAGCAGCCTTTCGCAGTACAGACTTCCCGAATGACATGTGGGAGCACATTAGTTCAGTCGGTGCAGTAGCTAGCAGCGCCGAGTTGTGGTGGGCAGGATAGAGTGGGGTTCCCCCGAGTGTATTTTCTTGCAGCTCGCAGTTCATCTAGGGCACTGGTCGTGCCGGAGGATGCTGATATACCTTCAGCGAGCAGAGGTACTTTCTAAGTATGCAGGCTTTGGACCAGTTCTTCATTGCATCTGTTTGGGGTTAGTTATGGATCTCGTGGATGGTATGCCGCGTTGGGGCGTGTTGGTGAGGATGTAAGGTTGGGAGTGTTGTAGATCCCGAGTCTTTGAGATAGTTGGCCATTGTTTAGGATGCCTGACCTTGTTTGACTAAATCCTAGGAATGGTTTGGCTGACCATCTCGTATGCAGTGTCGATTATGATCGACGATTTGTTGTTTTGACCTTGAGTTGAATTTCGGGGGCAAAATTCCTTTAAAGGGGGTAGAGTTGTGACACCCTGAACCGTTTCCTTTTTTGGCATTTTCAGACGCGCGTTATGTGTTTCTGTTGCAGCATGTTTTATTGCTTTTGATGCATGATCGGGCTTAGATATGCGTGCGGGGTAGCTTCCCGGGATCATGGGTCGTTGTGGCGCGATTCTCGAAAAATTTTAAAAAAAAGATATTTTAGAGACATAAATATCTGCAGTTAGATATTTTCATAAAGATATTTTTCAAAACTTCTCTAGTAAGTTTTTCATTTTCTCTCTGCCTTCTCTCTAAGTTCTCGAGGGCCCTGGGCTCAGTTTTTAGCGATCCAACAGCAGATCCTTGCTTTTGGCATGGTCGGCTACGCAACCATCTAGTCAGATTTCAATTTCGGCGAAACTCGATTTTGCACGTGGTTCGAGGCATCAGTTTTAAAATCACCGAGGTAGGATTCTAGACTCTACTGCTGTATAAGGGTGCTATGGGTAAACATGTGTGTTTTTAACGGGTAAATCGCTGTAGATCTGCGATTGTTTCAAAGTTGGGTTTTTGGGTTTAAAACCTTGTTTCGGCGATTTTTGTGGACGGAATCGGGTGTCGGGAGTTTCTTTTGAGGTCTCGGTGTTAGGTCTTGGTGTGTAGCCGTTCACGGATGGTGGTTTGGAGTTTAGAGGCTTCGAATCGGGGCTTGGATGTAGAAACCCATAGCTCGGAATCAAGTTCCGCCGAGGTTCGGTCGACTGAACCATGGGGTTCAGTCGACTGAAGTTTAGATCTTGGGTTCGGTCGACTAGACCGAGGGGTTCGATCAACTGGACCGTGTGTTTTGGCGTTTTGTGGTTTTCGAGTAGGGTGTTCGGTCGACTAGAGGTGGGGATCGGTCGACTGAACCTCCGGACTGTGTTTTGGTGGTTCAACGGTTGGGTTTTGGTTTTCGATTGGTGTCCAATGGTATTCAATTGATTAATTCATGGGAATTACTTGATTAAAATACCTGTGGATTCCTTTTGGGGTTTGGTCGGTTGTGTGGTGGTTTCGGAGGTCGTGTCGTGGCCTCGGGTGGGCGTTTGAGTGTCGCCATCGTGGGTGACGTGCATGGTAGATACGGTTTGTTGATGCACGGTTAGGTGCGTGGTTTGATGTGGGGTTTGTATTGGCGCGGGTGAGCGTCGTGGGTCTGTGATGGCCGTGTTGAGAGTGTTTGGGCCAGTGGTGGTCGTGTGGGTTGTCCCGTGAGTGGATGCCGGTTATGTGACGGGTGGCGTCGTGATGTGGGTTTATATGGTTATATGTATATTTAGAACTGTTTATTTATGTACGGAATATGTAAGTGAATTACATGAAATGATATCGTTATGTGTAACGTGGTTTATGCTTTAAAACCTAGAGTTTTATAGGCATGTGACGTAGTTTGTGGAACGTCGTGTTGATATATGGTTATATACTTTAAATCTTGGTTTAGGTTTGCATATATGTATGAAATGGCTTAGATGAATCTGTGATCCAGTAGATTTAATCCTTGTTGATGATGCACGTGTGCGTGTGTGGGTGTATGAGGTAGGCTGCGAAAGTCGGTGTTTGAGGTAGGCTGCGAAAGCCAGTGTATTTGGGGCTGCGATCCTACGGTGAAAGTTCGTGAAGATATGTGTTGCATGGGTTGCGTGCGTGGTGTGAGATATCTGACGGATTGAAACGAGATCCTGATGAGGCACGGGTATGTGTGTGTGTGTGTGCGATATCTGAAGGCTAAAACGAGGTCCTGAAGAGGCACGTGTTCATGGATTGCATGTATTGCATTTTAGGACGGATAGACCAATTTTCTTAAACTGTATTATCGGCCTACGGGAGTCGAAATACTGTATAAACGGCCTACGGGAGTCGAAATACTGTATTAACGGCCTACGGGAGTCGTAATACTCGAATCGTTTTCAGGGCTCTGATGAGTCAACAAATGGTTTTATCCTCGCTTTCCCTTGCATGTGAAAATGATTTTCTAGCTCTGGTGAGTCGTGATCTAAAACGGTTTTCCAATTGTTTTCATGGCTTGAAAGAGAGTCAAAAACTGCACTTCGTTTATCGAGTATGTTTAGCTTATACTATTTGTGTTGTTTAGAATCTGCTGAGTTTTGGCTCATGGTGTGGGATTTTGTTTTTCGTCAGGTATCGGTCACACTAGCTGATCTGGAGGTGCTAAAGAGGTGGAAGAGCTGTAGTCATCCTTTTTGATAGCTTTTTACATGTATATTATAACATATTTTTCGGGCATTGGTGCCATGTAATGTTGCCGTTTGGCGTTTATATACAATGCATGTATGGTGTAATTTGAGAGTGTATTCTCGGATTGGGTTGTTGTTTGGTTGTTTCCGGGTGTTTCACGTGACCCAGAGTTTGGTGCGTGACAAGCACAGGCACACAGTCACACACTGTCCACATATAAAATCTCTTAATTTACCTGTAAAAAGGGTTTGGGTCCCAAAGGGAACACACTCATATGGAACTAACACCAAAGAACCCAAGAAAGTTTGAGTACCAAAACTCAAACCTTCATTCTCTTCGCGGGTATGTTTTAAGTCCTTATTCAAGGAGGGGATGTGGTATCTTGATAGTACCTGTTCAAGACATATGACAAGTGACAAATCAATATTTGCATCCCTCAAGCCTAAAGATGGTGGATTTGTGACGTTTGGTGATAATAGCAAGGGAAAAATCATAAGAATTGGCTATATTAGTAAAATTTCTTCCCCTTCTAATGAAAATGTTTTTGCTTTTTATGGTTTGAAACATAACCTTCTTAGCATAAGACAACTTTGTGACAAAGGTCACAAGGTTGTCTTTGATCATGTTAAGTGTATTATTGAAGACTCAATTGACAACAAAGTTATTTTTGAAGATCATAGTCATGAAAATGTTTATACTTTCTATCTAAATGACATTTCCCAAAATGTTACTAAGTTTTTAGCTACCTTAAGTGATAATAGTTGGTTGTGGCATATGTGAGTGCAATATAATCCCAAGAGGGGCGGTGAATTGAATTTTTAAGTAATTTTTATTATTTGTTTTTAAATATTCCAATTACAAAAGCCAATAATTATTAATTTGTTTGTACTCACAATAAATCTAATATAAGAAATGAACAATAATAATTAACCAAATGCGAAAGTAAAGAGTTTTAAGGAATGAGAGAACAAAACCAAGATTTTTACAAAATTCGGCGCTACGGCTTACGTCCTTTTCTCAAGCACAATGCCTTAAGGATTTCACTAATCTCTCCCTAAGGCGGAAAAGCCTCTCTCCATTACCAGGCGGAGAAGCCCTTACACCAAGAGTGCTCTAGCTTTTCAATAACCAAGTAAATCTCCTCACTTGAACAAGGCTACAAACCCAGCCCCAACCGGCAACCCGAATCAACCTGCATGACCGATACCTGAAAAATATTTCAAATCTCACACTGTGAGACATAGCTCAGTAGAAGCTAGACAAGCATGCAATATAAACAAAACATGCTCGAAAAACAAGGTGCAACTTTCGACTCACGCGAGCCACAAAAACGATTTTATATCTAAACTCATACGAGCTCCAAAAGAAAATAGTTGAAAAACGATTTTATACGAGAACTCCTTAGAGTCTCAAAGAAAACAGTTTTGAAAACGGTTTTGCATCACGACTCATCAAAGCCTAGAAAATAATTTGATATAAAGATAGTATAATGTTTCACCAACAAAGATAGACTCCTACGAGCCACGACTCCTACGAGCCCCACATGCAACACAGATACATATAACCGGCTCTCACAAGCCTCAAAAATAGTTCTATCACACAGACATAGATCCATACCCAAATGTACATCCTTACACATGCTTATACCACGGGATGAAAACCGTATGCCACGGGATAACACCGCATACCACAGGATAAAATCGTATGCCATGGGATAAAATCGCATACCACGGGATAAAATCGTATACTAATACATGCCTACATAAAACCAAAAACAAAGCTTTAAATAAATGCATCAAACCACATAAAGCCACTTATCCGTTCACAATATGCAAGAATAAAACTAACCATAGTTCTATATGCACATAAGCACGTACAACCACAACGTTCCAGATACAATGCCAGATAACCTGTCACGACATCACATGCCACACATCTGGCATCCGTCATCCGCTCACCCGAACGATCCGTTCATTCACCGGGACAACCAACGGCATAGAAAACCAAAATCTAACCCAGAGACCAACACCTGAATCTCCCCCAAAACAGTTCTCACCAAAACCTCATCTGTAAAACGAATAACGGACTCACACGCCTCGCACCCAATGATCCACAAACCACTACGCACACAACCGTGCTCCAACACCCTGCATGACATGACCAACACCCTCTTCGTGATTTCAGTTGATAGGACCCTATAATCCAATCAACTAAAAAACCACTAGAGGAGACCAGTCGATCGAGCCCCATAACCCAATTGACTGAGAGGCCACCTAAAGACCAACCAAAACCACTAAAAACACCAAACGCCCAACACATGACCTCAGTCGACTGACCTCCCATGCCTAGTCGACTGAAAACACATTGGAAACCAAAAACCCCAAACCGAGCCAACTTAGTTGACTAACCTCTCAGGTCTAGTCGACTGAACCCACAAAATCATGATCCAGTCGATTGACCTCCTTGATCCAGTCGACTGAACCCAAGCAAAACCTGACTCCGTGATACTGTTTCAGCTCACCCGAGACCAAAACGAAGCTCCAAACTCCCATCCAACACCCTCGGACATACACAACCCCAAGACTTAACACCAAAACCTCGAAGGAAACACTCGAGACCCGATTTCATCCAACCAAAATTAACAAAAAAATGGTTTTGAACACCAAAACCAACGTTTGAAACTCCAAAACCAACGTTTAAAACATAAAGAGATTTCATGCATTGTAAAACGGTAAAAACACCCACGATTACACGTACCACCCTTATAAGACATGGGAGTCTAGGATCCTACCTCATTGAGTTAAAAACTCGACGCCTTGATCCACGTACAAAACTAAACTTCGTCGGAATGAAATTTCGTCCGGATGAACGCATAGTCCCTAATGCCAATAGCATGGATCCACTGTTGGATCGTCGAAAATCGAGCCCTAGGTCCCCGAGAAGTTAGAGTGAAGGCAGAGAGAAAAAGAAAAAACTTAGCGAAGAAATTTTGAAAATATCTTTTAAAAACATCTAACGCCAAATATTTATAGGCCACGAATTTTTTTTTAAAATTTGCACCGCAACGCCCAACGATCCCGAGAACTAACCTCGCATGCATATCTAAATCCGACCATGCTTAAAAACACGTAAAAATATGCTGAATCGAAAACGACAAACACGCATCGAAAAACTCCGAAAAAGAAAACGGGTCAGGGTCTCACAACACTACCCCCTTAAAGGAATTTTGTCCCCGAAATTCAACACAAGGTTAGAAAGAAACAAACCGTCGATCGCTAGACACAAGCATAAGAGATGGTCTGCCAAACCATTCCTAGGATATAGTCAAACAAGGTTAGGCATCCTAAACAATGACTAATTATCTCAAAGACACGGGATCTACAACTCACCCCAACCTCACACCCTCACCAACCACTGTCTCAACACAGCACACCGTCCACAGAGTCCATCACCAACTCCCAAACAAAAAGTTGAAGAAACTGGCCCCAAGCCTTCATACTCAGAAAGTACCTCTGCTTAGAGAAGATCATCAAGCACGACCGGCGCCTTGAAAGAACTAGGAGCCGTAAGTGCATATGCTCAGCCCTACATCATCCTGGTCTGTCCGCCATAACCCGGCACAATCGGCTGCCGCACCGATCGAACTGAAGTACTCCCACCTGCTGTCTGGAAAGTCTGAAATGCATGATGCTACTGTTGATCCTACACAAATGAACCCTCTGGTGTGCCTGCTGTGCTTGGCGCACTCTCTCTTTGGGGACAATTCCTACTAATATGTCCACTCTGGCCACTTCCAAAACAAATCGGCGGCCCTCGCCCTTGTGATTGATCCGGTATAGGACTCTAGGACTGCCTCAACTGTGGATCTCGGTACTGCCTCGGTTGCGGGCAATCTGGCACACGATGCCCCAGCTGTCCACACCAACAATATCTAACCTCCCTCTGCTCTGGCCTCCCCGACGAAGCCACCGATGGTGCTGGTGTAGAAAACTGCTGTGGTAATCCGGATGGATGAAAACTAAGGCCAGAGGACTTCTGCCTCTTGCCGGAACGCCTACCTGTCAGTGCCTCTGTTCCACCCTGTGGTGTCCTAGCCTCCCTGGAAACCCGAATCTCTGTCAAAGTGTTATCAATCCTCATCGCTGCCTCCATCAGCTCTGTAAAAACACGCAATCCCATGCCAGCCACTCGCTATCTGATCACAGGCCTCATACCCCGCTCAAACTGCGTCGACCTCAGGTCATCCATCGCTACCAACTCTGGTGCAAAATGAGACAGGCTAGTAAACCTTTCCTCATTCTGCATAATGCCTATCGCTCCCTGGGTGAGGGTATAGAACTCCTTTCTATACAAGTCTCTAGATGAAGCAGGAAATTACTTCTCCAGAAAAACCCTAGTGAACGCTGCCCATGTGACCCCCACAATATTTTTGGC
Source organism: Heliamphora pulchella (assembly GCA_032270985.1). Taxonomy (NCBI): domain Eukaryota; kingdom Viridiplantae; phylum Streptophyta; class Magnoliopsida; order Ericales; family Sarraceniaceae; genus Heliamphora; species Heliamphora pulchella. Next base: position 11,111 of record JAULJZ010022467.1, read on the forward strand.
ATACTTCCACCACTCGTGTGCATCACCCCTCAATTGAAACGTGGCAAAAGAAACCGGCAACTCATCCTCAATTATCTGTAGCGTGTCAAGGATCTGGGTCATCAGCTCTAACCATTCCGTCGCCACTATAGGATCAGGATCCCCAGCAAAGGTAGGAGGATCCATATGCCTGAACTCTTACATCTCCAACGTAGCCCTCGACTCAGATACTCCCTCTCTCCCTATAGTAGTCTCACCTCTAGCGTCCTCAACCAGCTGCTGGATACAACCAATCAACACACGCAGCAACTCAGTTGCGTCCATCGGTCCCTGGGGAGCATTTGCTTCCAGCATTAGGGATAGGCACATCCCCTTGGCCAAAACCATGGCCACGGCCTCAACCATGGCCTCGCCTTCTCTGCGTAGACATCACGTCTACATGAAAGAAACACAGAGCATAAGATGCAACATATAAGCACGAACCACATAAGCATGCTAGCACGTAGTCACGTAGGTTCATGCTAAACAAACCCCACATGCCGAGTAGAACCGAGAAGAGTGACGCGTAAATTTAGATAACCTACTTAAATTCCTTGCTAGAAATCACGTCAACTAAACGCGTTTCTAACTTGGCTCCCAAGTTTGTTAACCCAAATGCCTAAAGGCAAGACTAATCAATCCTAAGGTTCAACCACCATGCTCAAATATACACAACACTCTCATGCTTAACATGCTAACATGTTCACGTTATCAAAACATCTAAACACATGCAATCAAGCACACACAATCAACCTCACACAGTGACACACCCTCTTCCCACGGCTCTTAGGTATTCGAACCTAGAGCTATGATACCATTCTGTCACGTCCCAAACTTTGGGTCACGTAAAATGCCCATAAATAATCATATACAATACCTAACCCGATGTTTATTCACAAAGTAAAACATACATGCATTGTATATAAATGCCAACAAGGTTTACATTACACGGTTCCAACACTGATAAAACAAGTAAACATACATGATTAAAAGAGCAAAAAGGAAGACTACATATCTTCTGCCCCAACCGGCAAGCCAGAATTAACCTACGTGACCGGTACCTGAAAAACATTTTAAATCCCACACCGTGAGCCAAATCTCAGCAGAAACTCGACAGGATGCATTATAAACAAAACATGCTCGAAAAATGAGGTGCAGTTTTCGACTCACATGAGCCATAAAAATGGTTTTTATATCTGAACTCATACGAACTCCAGAAAAAATAGTTGAAAAACGATTTTAAACGAGAACTCCTAAGAGTCTCAAAGAAAACTGTTTTGAAAATGATTTTGTATCACAACTCTTCAGAGCCTAGGAAATAATTTGATATATAGATAGTACAATGCTTCACCAGCAAAGATAGACTCCTACGAGCCACGACTCCCACGAGCCCCACATGTAACACAGATACATATAATCAGCTCTCACAAGCCTCAAAAATAGTTCTATCACATAGACATAGATCCATACCCAAAAGTACATCCTTATGCATGCCTATACCACAGGATAAAAATCGTATGCCACGGGATAACACCGCATACCACAGGGTAAAATCGTATGCCATGAGACAAAATCGCATACCACGGGATAAAATCGTATGCCACGAGATAAAATCGCACACCACGGGATAAAACCGTATGCCAATACCTGCCTACGTAAAACCAAAACCAAAGCTTTAAATAAATGCATCAAACCACATAAGGCCACTTATCCGTTCACAATATGAAAGAATAAAACTAACCATAGTTCTATAAGCACAGAAGCACGTACAACCATGACATTCCACATACGACGCCACATAACCCGTCACGACATCACATGCCACACAGCAGTCATCTGCTCACCCGATTGACCCGTCTACTCACCGAGACAACCAACGATGCAGAAAATCAAAACCTAACCTGGAGACTTACACCTGAATCTCCCCCAAAATGGTTCCTACCAAAATCTCATCTTTAAAATGAATAACGGACTCACATGCCGCGCACCCAATGATGCACAAATCACTACGCACACAACCGTGCCCCAACACCCCGCATGGCCTGATCAACACCCTCTCCGTGACTTCAATTGACCGGACCCTATAATCCAATCAACTGAAAAACCACTAGAAGAGAGCAGTCGATCGAGCCCCATAACCGAATCGACTGAGAGGCCACCACATGACCAACCAAAACCACCAAAAACACCGAATGTCCAACACAGGACCCCCGTCGACTGACCTCTCATGCCCAGTCGACTTAAAACAAATTGGAAACCAAAAACCCCAAATCGAGCTAACTCAGTCAACTGACCTCCCAGGTCCAATCGACTGAACCCACAAAACCACGTTCCATTTGACTACCCCCTCGACCTAGTCGACTGATCCCAAGCGAAAACTGACTCTGAGCCGCTATTTTAGCCCACCCGAGACCAAAACGAAGTATCCAAACTCCCATCCAACACCCTCAGACATGCACAAGCCCAAGACTAACACCAAAACCTCAAATGTAACACTCGAGACTTGATTTCATCAAACCGAAATCGACAAAAAAAATGGTTTTGAACCCCAAAATTGGCATTTGAAACATAAAACGATTTCATGCATTTTGAAATGGTAAAAACACACACGATTACACGTAGCACCCTTATAAGACATGAGAGTCTAGGATCCTACCTTGTTGAGCTAAAAACTCAACGCCTCGATCCACGTGCAAAATTGAACTTCACCAAAACAAAATTCCATCCGGATGAACGCATAGGCCCCGATGCCAATAGGAGGGATCTGTTGTTGGATCATTGAAAATTGAGCCCTGGGCTCCTAAGAAGTTAATGAGAAGGCAAAGAGAAAGAGAAAAAACTTAGCAGAGAAGTTTTGAAAATACCTTTTAAAAAAATCTAACGCTAGATATTTGTAGGCCACGAAAATATTTATTTATTATTTTTTTTAAATTTGTACCTCAACGCCCAACGGCGCCGAGAACCAATCCCGCGTGCATATCTAAACCTGAACATGCATAAAAATATGTAAAAACATGCTGAAACGAAAATGACAAACATGCGTCGAAATTCAACACAAGGTCAAAAAGAAACAAATTGTCGATTGCACGACACAAGCATAAGAGATGGTCAGCCAAACCATTCCTAGGATATAGTCAAACAAGGTCAGGCATCCTAAATAACGACTAACTATCTCAAAGACACGGGATCTACAATTCACCCCAACTTCACATTCTCACCAACTGCTATCTCAACACAGCACACCGTCCATAGAGTCTATCACCAACTCCCAAACAAAGATGAAGAAATTGGCCCTAAGCCTGCATACTCATAAAGTACCTCTGCTCAGAGAAGATCATCAGGCAGGACCGGTGCCTTGGAAGAACTAGGAGCCGTAAGTGCATATGCTCGACCCTACGCCATCCTGGTCTGTCCACCATAACCCGGCATTGTCGGCTGCCACACCGACTAAACTGAAGTACTCCCACCTGCCATCCAAAAGACTTAACTATAGGATGCTGCTATCGATCCTGCACAAATGAACCCTCTGGTGTGCCTGCTGTGCTCATCACACTCTCTCTCTGGGGACAATTGCTACGAATATGTCAACTCTGGCCACATCAAAAATAAATCGGTGGCCCTCTCCCTTGTGACTGATCCGGTATGGGACTCTAGGACTACCTCAACTGTGGATCTTGGTATTGCCTTGGCTGTGGGCAATCTGGCACACGATTCCCCGACTGTCCACACCGATAACATCTAACCTCCCTCTACTCTGGGCTCCCTGACGAACCCATCGATGGTGCTGGTGCTGGTGTAGAGAACTACTGTGGTAATTTGGATGGATGAAAACTAAGGCAAGAGGACTTCTACCTCTTGCCAGAATTCCCACCTGTCTGTGCCTCTGTCCCACCATGTGGTGTCCTGGCCTCCCTGGAAACCCAAATCTCTGTCAAAGTGTTCTCAATCCTCGTTGTTGCCTCCACCAGCTCTGTGAAAACATGCAATCCCATGCCAACCACTAGCTCTCTGATCGCGGGCCTCAAACCCCGCTCAAACCGCCTCAACCTCAGCTCATTCGTTGCTAACAACTCTGGTGCAAATGAGATCGGCTAGTAAACCTGGCCTTATACTGCATATTACCTATCAATCCCTGGGTGAGGGTATATAACTCCTCCCTATATAAGTCTCTAGATGAAGAAGGAAAATATTTCTCTAGAAAAACCCTGGTGAACGCTGCCCATGTGACCCCTGTTGGGATGCAGAAAAAATTTTAGAACCGGCGCCGTGACCGTAAAAAACGGCGCATGCATTTTTCATGAAAAAAAAAACTGTATTAATCTAAATACTGTTATACTTTTATGAAACTTGCCGAAAAGTTTTAAAAACTCCTGAATACGTTGAAGACGACCTGAAAATCTTCTCACGTATATTCCGGACGCGCTACGACGATCACGGTGTGTGGGCACCGATACCGATCGAAGTTATTTTCTTCTTTGGTTTCTTCTCAC